>UYWX01000189.1:0-27906 GCA_900622495.1 Hydatigera taeniaeformis
AATGGGGTCTGAGCGTGGCCCGAAGGCCAGCCCTCTTGTATAATGGCCCGACAAATCCTAAATTGACCGCCTTACGTCATGTGACCACATAAATAAATTACCACAATGTTCCTACCTGATGTCTGACGGTGACTTATAACGCTCTAATTACTGGAATGCTCTGTTTATTACTACCTGACGTTTGGCGATCACCTTAGGGTGTCTGGCCCTTTTACTCGTGTGCTGGCCTTTAGATCCTGATCAGGCCAATTTACAATGTTCTCTTAGGAATACACGTATTTAACCTCAGTTACTGCCTTCTTCCACGCGGTGAGAAGTCTCGGGATACTGCAATTACGATGATTAACTACTCTACATTGTTAAGTAGCCGATCGGTCTTCGCAGCATCAGTTAGGTTTTGGAGTCAGTGTAGCGTCCCTGAGCGTGGTCCGAGGGCTAGCTCACGAGTACAGACGCCAGAAAAATCTTAAACTTCCCACCGAACTCCACGAGGCCACATAAACAAAGCATTACAGCAAGATTAATGTCTACTTTTGGGTACCTCGCTGGCTTTATAGTAGCTCGCTCGACCGCTCTTTGATTTGCGTCTCAAAGTAAATTTTAAAGTGAGCTTTTCCAAATGCATGTTTGCCTTGCATTAATAATGTTAAAACTGAGTAGAAAGTGTATGGAAAGCCGGGTTAACCTATTGGTGGAATGCGTCTCTTCGGTAGACGCCTCAAACACGGCGTTGTAATTGAATTTCCGCCTTCACTTGCAAGAGCCATTTTAAACAAACAGCAGGTACTACAACAGCTTTAAATGTGTAGCACGAATTCGTGATATGGAATCAAGATTAAGCTCCTAATTATGAATTGGATTTCCTCTGCCTGTGTTGTTTGTAAATGTTCTTTTAGCTCCGTATTGTCTATATATGGGAAACACCCCATGACCATCCCGTTTTTTCTCAAAGGTAGCTATAGATAGGAGGAAGTAGCGAAGGAGGTGCTCTAATATGACTTGGAAGTCACCAACCGAACGTTGATCAGACCTGATAAAGGTGGCTCTGCTAACGCTTTGTTATTTTGCTCTAAGTTAAACGAGATTGGAACAATGCTTACAATATACTGTTTGTTCTACTACTGCCTGCATGTTGCCTTCTCTTAGTTTATAACCATCGCACCGTCCAAAATTTCCCTATAATCTTCCTTTTGGTCGCACATCTATGCATACAACTTCGTATCTATAAAAAATTATCGAAACGTTATAGCGTTATCTTCCGACTTTATGTTGAACACTTAGTTCTAAGATAGGAGTACTTGCACTTAACAATCCATTGTGCAAGCGATGCAAATGAATGACGAGTTTGGGATTAATGAGATTTCATTAATCCTCGATGTTGGAAGCAAGTTTAAACACACTATATGACTTGAAGATTGACTCTATTTCTGGACTCAGCGAACTAATTTTAATTCAGCCTGACTTAAAGGCGAGGAATAAATCAAACTACAAATTGGTTTGCAAAAGGAAACTGTAAAAGAACCTCGGAAAAAATATATTGTCATTACAGTTGACATCCCACTTTTTACAAGAATTACAGTATAAAAAAGAGTAGAGAATTCTGCCACCAGTTGAGAAACGATTTCACGTACTAGCAGTTCAGCTAGCCAACTCAACGCCTCTTTGAAGTTGACAGCTGATACACATAATAATGTTTGGATGCTTTCATATTCTTCCAACAGCAATCTAAATCTGCTTCGAAATTACGCTGATTAATATTTCGCAAGGCTTTCAGATTTAGAACACACTCATAGGTTTTAAACTTGAGCATGAGCTTTGAGAGCCTAGCTATACTGGCGTGTTCTCTATTGAAATGGTTTTAAATTTTTTTTAGAGCAGTGCCCAACATTTCCCAAGACACATAACTTAATTGCTCTTTAACGACATTAATAATTCGTTAATGATTTTATCGAGCAAATGAGCTTTAAAACAGCCCCACGCAGAGATTGCTGTCTGAAACTTAAACTATAAAAGCTCCAGTCATTGATGATCACCAAGTAAATGCTCTCCTTTGTAGCGCTCTAAGCATTTACGATAGTCGAAATGGTCCAAATTAGTGCCATTGCCCAAAAGCCATGCCAAAGAGCAGAATCACATTACGTTGCGACTGAGTTACTTACGTCTAGCGGCGTACACTTCGACCGCGTGTGCGTTCTGACCTTTGTCGGAAGCTATCATTCCTTCGAACTTCCAAATTTTTTTGTGAATTTTAGTAGCTATATTAGTGCAGGTGGTAAGTTTCTGAATTGATCCATGCATGATCTCTCAACGAAACCACTAAGACGGCAGCTCAATTCCCGAGGATGTGTGCGTGGATGTACTGCCAATGGGGGAAGGGTTCAAAATACCGAACCGTGGATATTACCAGCAGCCCAATAATGAGAACAAGATTTTCTGACAAAATTAGAAAATGCGCTTTAGGTAAACCGTTTCTGTAGTGCGACGTATTAAAGTGCGGAGGAGTAAGTGCCATTAAAGTTCATAATTGTGAACAATTTGGCTACTGCTGTTTTAAAATTTCTTCTTTTCTTGGCACTGACACAGGTAAACTCTGTCGCCTTCTTTGACTCGACTTCAACGTGTACCCTGAACTCACTTAGAACCAGATGGCAGGGCACATCATTCAGATGACAAAAATGATGAACTTATCGTGTAAAAGTTTGGCAGTTTCACTGCCGATTATGTTTGTGCGAAAGTTTGGACATCCGAAAATTGTCACAGTAACTTGATGAAAGCCGGTAAAATTCCAAAGGAGTAGCTGAAAGCGTTGCAGTGGATAAGTTCAAGTACATTTTCATTGTATCTTATTTGGAGTATGCACAATGAACTCGACCCGCCAAATTTCAGTCGCTCATAAATCTCATCTCACACAACGGGCACTGCCAACAATTATGATGCGCTACCTCGATTCATGTCTTTGGTGAATCAAATAATGCTTAAACATTCCTTAGTGGTAAGTTGGTTAATTCCACCTGATTTGGCTTCAGATGTCACGCCCATCCACATGTTGTCGTACATCTGTGAGACAAGGAAGATTAGTGGCTATAATAAGAGCGTGAAGTCTACACCGTAAACACGACAAAACACTTGAATTGAGTCAAAGATGTCCGTGTGTGGCATCGTAAGGCTTCTTTGAAGGTGAGAAAAACATGTTACTCTCCATCAGTGCCTACTGTCGAAGCGTGGAAGGACCAAGGAGCGACAGTCACTGTTGCAACCAAAGAGTAATGTCACTTCAACAGGCCTCTCATGCCACCAGACCAGAACAAAATAATCAAATTTTGATACAAAAATCACGAGTAGCAATATTTGAGGGCAATTCGCAAATCACCTCTGTTTATTTTTGCGACACCATTTCCAAGAAATATGATATTGTTAAAGAAAAGCGCATGCGGCATTGACTCGGGATAGAAAAAAATTGAAAATAAGAAATAAGAAAAGAAAGATGGCCATTAAAAAATTCCCGCCTTTAATAGTTCAAGCACATGACCGAATGGAGCTTCGTGGTGCGCCAATTAAGATATCACTGATAAGAGAAGATGGGTTGCTAAATTAATCAGCTGTGAAATTTTGTAATTAATTTGGATTCAAATCCCAGCGCCTGACTTAAAATGCGTAAACCAAAATGAACTTCTCATATTATGAAAGAGGATCCATTTTATTTGTTGGGCATAGGGATCCTCAAGCAAATGCAAACAAAATTTTGGTTTTCACCGTATACGCGGGAGGAAGTAGAAACAGCACCGTGAGAAAATTAATCAAGAGCTTCCACCATCCCTCATTGGAATGTAACGAAAGCCTAACAAATTTGTTACCCTATTTATTGCACTGGAGGTGCCACAAAGTAGACATTCAGTGTTGGGTTACATTATGAGGCGGCAGTTGCACGCACGCCCATTCTCACGTGATCCGTAGCAGCAACAGCATCACTCACAGAAGGCACGAGAGCCTATTATCCCACCGAAGAGGATGGTGGTGAATTTGGCCTCGGTGGCAAAAGCAGACCGGCGCTCTGCGTGGCTCCTCCTCAGTTGGGTCATGGTGATGATGCGGCGTCTCTGCACTAATGCACATAAAGTGTACACCCACGTGTGGAGCCATTTGTGACTCGAATGGGTTCACATGTTCTTTGGCCATGAATACAAAAGTCGGTGAGGCGACAAATTAAAGATGAGAATAACTATGAATAATTTGAGAAGACTGAACATCAGCAACTAAAAAAATTTGCTCCGTGCTTATTGTGCTTCCTGTTTCGATGTAGCTTGTAATTGAAAACCTTTTAGTCGTATTTTCCGCTTAACTCAAAAGCCACGGCACAAAAGCACAGCAACGTGTTGATTGGACTTGGCATAACTTTTTAAAGTATTTTACGATGCAGTTAATTTTTACTTAAAAATTTAAGGAAAACTAAATACGAATCGAAGCTGTTACCATTTGGTGCCTTTATTGAATCTGAAGTGGAGCTAATTTTAGGGCAAAACTGGAACCGGTACTGCGCAATTTTGTGCCATAACAGTGGAGTTTGAACAATTTAATCAGCTTTAGCTTTAATGGATTTAAATTTCTACTTAAAATGTCATCTATATATTGGCTGTTGTTAAGTGCATTTATCATTTAGGTGGACTGTTTCTGCTTCTTAAGGTCTTCAAGGTTATGATGAGCTTTGGTGTTAAACGGAAGTCACCGACTTTTGACGTCTATGGGACGTGGAACTCCACACGGACATCAGAAGCAAGGCCAGACAACAGCTCCATATGTTTGCGCATAGAGTAATGAAAAATGGCACGAGTATGTTGATAAAAACGGGAATGAGCCGCCAAGTCTGCCCACGTGTTGGCAGGTCGTACCTTTCACGCAAAGTATGACCAATCCTGCTAGGCAGACACGTCCGTGCGCTGCCATTGCGGCGTCAGCTTGCCTAAACGTTTAGAGTCCAAGCTGAGCTGGGTGCATGGTCGAATGCTCAAGCTGAGGCATTGAAGAATAGTTTAGCTTAACATCCAGTTTTACCACTTTCTCAGATAAAAGTGATTCACAAAACACACTCATGATAGAGCTAACTTTGTGAGAGCATTTCATACTAAGCGCTTTATGAACAAATGCTTAAATTTTTGTGGCCAGCATTGTGCTCTGACATCTCTTACATCCTCGATATCTGTAAATGCGATGCTCCCCAATGCAGGCGATGTTTACCACTTTTCCAAGTTCCAATTTGAGGGAAAGGGAACAAACGACCTCGGAGTCCAAGCACACAATTAAGCGAAAGCGGATGGAACAGTGAGTGTGATGCTGTAAAGGCCGCAACCCAATCCCTTAGCCGCTTCGTCCGCCAAGTGTGGTGCAGAGCAACTCCACTGCAACGCAAGGCATCTACTCGGTAGTGCAGGAGGGCCAAAGAAGCTTAGCATAGTCAAAAATTCAATTGACCTATGTATATAATCCAAGAAACTTTCCAAGGTCCAAAGTGGGTTTTCTGTGTCACTAATGTCTTTATCGGTGAAAAATTTGTCGTTTGAGTGAATACGACAAAGCAATTCAAAAAGACCAGTCTACATAAAGATGCGATTTAAGTCGAAGAGACTTTTCTCGGGTTTAACTCACGCCAAAGAGAGGAGACTGCAAATGCAGAATAAGGTGGAGTTGAAGGTGCGCTGATAAACTGGGCTTAGTCTCTACCCATCTATGCGAAGCTGATGTTTCCTGCGAAAATAAAACAATGGAAAAAGGAAAGAGGATTTCGATAAAAACTATTTAATCATTTAAGAAGTCGTCTTCAAGTAAACAGGAGAAAAAGTTTTTGAGACGGAAAATAATGCATGAGTTGAGATTTTTCTCACTAGAACGTTCTTACCCAAATAACTAAAAAGGCAATCTTATTCACAAACATTGTCAGCACACTTTAGATTTACAGCAAGGCAATCTTGGAATGATATTTTGGGAACCGTAAAGTGAAAGTCAAACATAACAGGCAGGAAGTAAGAGATATTAAAACAGGAAATCGTGATGAGAGTACATGAATAAAAGGTCGGCTATAAAAATTAATTTTGAAAATTCCAATGACAAAAAGGAGAAGATTTTTTCAAGGGGAACGACAGTAACTATTAGCAATGACAGCGTCTTAATAATCGCTGCTGACAGCTATTCGTCTTAAAGTTTAGCTAAAATATCATGTTCGGAATTAAGAAGAACGCATGAAAACCTCAGTGATAGCGTTACTGCGCATCAACTCTTGCCTGAGAGAAATGCAGTTTCACTTTGCCAAGAGGCAAAAACGCGCAACGTAAAGAGTTCTTGGTCAAGTCAACTTGCAAGACGAAGCTTCATATCGAAGACTTCCTTGGAACAGAAGACGCGTGTGCAATCAAGGCGGTGATGAAGCTGACATTTGGCCACAAGTTTCGTTTTTTGATGGCATGATGTCCATTTACTCACCAAAATATTAGTGAAAACGGTCCTTGTGGTACGACTTTGCGAAGCACGACTGCTTCACAAGGTTGATTGCTCAGCGAGGCAGCCACTATTTTTAACATACTTTTAGATAATTGGACGCCGGTAAGTATGTGGAGCTCGATTTTTCTTACAGTTGCACAGAAGTTGCAGACATTTAATTCTACTGAAAATAATGAGATGATGTGAGAGGATTAGAAGAGTTAATGCGAACTCATACAGGTCTAACTAATTGAATAATTTATTTGTTTCAAAGAGTGCAAAGGAATTGTAGGAGTTGTGGAAACACTAAGCACTGTTTTCTGCAGACGGGCTGATACGAACACTTTCATTTCCATCGGTTCTGATGAGACTTTCGAGCGGATTCTCGCAACATTATATTTTGTCCATAGTCCGTACACTTGCTCGTTCTATTAATAGTATTTCCATACAATGGCAACATTGTGACATGTCTCCACCTGTATCCAAAATCTGAGACGGTCTGAGAGCTCAGTGGATGCTAAATTTGTCTCTGACAAAACTTGTGACTCGATTAGGGAGGTGGCTTTTAAAAGCACATTCGGAGGGGAAGGAAATTGCAAATAATTGATGAAATGATTGTGGAGACGCGAGTCTACCAGACCGTTTGTTCAGCAACAAGAAAAGAAAAAGAAAAAGCAATTTTTTTTCATTTTTAATCGACAGGTTTCCGAATTTTCCGGCTAGCCGTCAAAACGTATGCATGAGAGCGACAACATTTGGCTTCTTTAATACTTTCATATATTTCATTTGTGTTTTCAAGGAAAGCATTTCATCTAAAGGCTCCGCTTGACCATTTTGTCAGTGGGCGCACTTGGTGACATTTGTTGTGTCGAGTAGACATTCTTTAATACGTATCTTCCTCCGACAGTTTTGTCAAAGACGCCTCCACTTCTTTCACTTTCTTTCAAAAGAGTATGGACAACGGCATCGGACTGAGAAGTAATGTTTTAGAAGGACTTCCACAGTTAAGTGATTCATCCAGTGCGCACCTATTGGCAAGCAAAGCGAGGTCTAAAAAGGTAGGGCAGACCGTAAAATACTTCTCAGTCTTAAAGAAGTGGGCAAAATTGTAACGTTCTGAGACTTCCCTTGAAGACGAAAGCAAACATAATGAGGAGGGGACAATTGCAGTGGGAATTGGAGCTACTGACGCAATTTGGTGACCAACCCACTAAGGGTTAAAAACTAGATTTTTGAAGTTTGTCTATTTTAATAGGAAAAGGGTGGGAGGGAGAGAGAGAGACGAAATGCACAGCATTAAATGGCTCGCGACCTATTTTTGGACGTGAAATGAGTCGGTGTCGGTATCGTAGCAAAGGACAAAGTGTCCATAAACAGCTTTGTTTGTTTGTTTATTCGCCGATTACTTATGCAGGCAAAATAGTTCTCTCACAAGCCCTCAACATCTGCTGTCAAGGCATCCATTTGTTGCAATGACATGACTGTAGTACATTTGTTTGAGCTTGATGAAACCTTGAACTTGCCCGCTTATTTACAAGGTTAAAGTGGAGCGTTCTAAAACTTGTCCAGACTCGTAGAAAGGAAAAAAGGAGGTTGACGACTGGAAGGCAAGAGCAATAAGCCTTCACTCTTTTAGGCTGAAGGCTGACATGCATGCAGTTAGGTAAAAACACTATACGAAATTACAGTTTGAACGTAAAACAGTCCGTAGCAGTATGCTAAGGGAAAGTTCGGCCCAAATTCCAAATCCAAAGACCTAATACCTCCTGTCCAAAGGGATCAAAAAAGGAGTGAAATAACCACATTAACTGTCGATGGGTCATAAAAGCCGCACGACTCGAGGGGCTTGCAATACGTAGTGAGTCGTCTTTCCATTACCTTTGATAAAAAGTCCCTAGAACGACTTTAGTTTAACTTAGGAAAAAGATTTGCGGAACTTCACTGTTAATCGCGCCCTACTAACCATTTGAGCTTGGAGTATCAGTGAAAACTCGTAAAATATTCCACTATGACGTGTTCATTGTGCACACTGCTGTAAGCATAATGCATTTATGGCCATTTCTTTGCATAGACCACACGTGTGCTGTATAAAAACACAAACTGGTGTCAACAGAATCATTGACAGGAGCATTCATGCCGTGGCTACGATCGTTGCAAAGCCCAGGGGACAGATGGTCTGCATCACGAGACGCCGTTGGTTTCTAGCTCCAGTGGAACATTCATATGCCTCATTAATGCAGCAAAAAATTAGCAAAAAGTTTTTTTGACTAAGCATTTTCGAGGGAACAATACACGACCCTGGGAACATCAAAAGCTACTTCGAACAATATTTATGGCAGAAAAATGGTAGACTTTACAATGAAACAGAAAGCGCATTAAGGCAGTGGGTAAGGGCATATCCCTGCCTATTACAAACACTTTTGCCGAGACCGAATTTGTATAAACACAAACTTCGAAAGCCCATAGTGCGGCAGATTAACTGAAACAGACTTTCCATGTAAACAAGGCGAATTGAAGCGGAGAATTGCAAATGATTCTTAAAGCCGTTCTTACATCCTAAGCATTTAACAATGCATCTTAATCATTCCATAACGTCAAGCTCCATCATTTTACTAATTTTTTTCACTCAAACGCAGTACTATATGGGTTGAAGGCGAGAGTGGATGTGCGCGTATGCATGTCTTGCTGTTCGCACGATGGTTTGTGTGCGTTCGTTCCCGAGACAGCTCCCACATCCACTTCACATTAGCTGCCAAAGTGGCAGTAAACCCACTTTCACACCCCTGGAGTGAATAAACCGAAATTAAAGTTAACTTCTTTCCTTCCTTCCCAAATAGTGCATTGTTGCAGTCGAAGAATATCCCTAACCGTTAGAGAGAGAGAGAGAGAGAAGGCGCTTTGAGCAATCTAAAATAGCCCTGCAGCTAAAGTTCGAACCGTCAAAACCATAAAATTCAACGTATCCAAGTTTTCTTGAAAAGTACTCAAAGTTGAAAAAAAATGTGAAGGTGAGAATGTAAAAAGTAAGTTGATTTCCCAATGCAAAGGCTAGTGATAGTGACAGCTGTTAGCGACAAGTAAGTACCTGCTGCTATCTGGTCGGAACATGCGCGATTAGGCAAACAAACATGCCCTCAGCATTGTTTACTGTCTTCAAGTTACATGCAAGAAGCAGCTACACCTACCAACCACATACTGCGCTTTGAATGATTAGCTGAAAGTCTACTGTTATTGTAAACATGCAGTATCATTTCTTAATGCAAGCAGTTCAATTCGGTTTTAGTATCTTGAAACGAATTGCCGCCTACTACCTTCATTTACTTAGCTAATTACTAAAAAACTCACCTTTAGAAGTGGCGATTGTAAGTTAGTGTACAAAAAATTAAGCGCCTTCATTCAAAGGAAAGGGTTTCTTCTTTTCGACTGGTACTCTAATGTAAATATGCATCAAGTTACTTTCTCTGCCTCCCGAATTTTTACTCATACATCTCATGAACCTTTCTTAATGCCTCTAACGTCTGTCGCCTTCCGCATTCCAAAATGCGATTGGCGAAATGAAAATTTTCCTGCTTGAGGCAAACATGAGGTTATTCATCAGCCGTGGAAGCACAACTGGGATGTGTAGCGCATTACCCTTTTCACTCCATACCACAGTACGGGGAAATTGCTAATACAATATTACTCTCATGCCATAATCGCATAGTAAAGTCACATTTACCAACGATGCAGGCAATTAACCGAGTGGGCGTTGTTTGCATGCATTTATATTGCAAAAGGAACCTATTGAAACAGAAACGAGAATCAAAGGCAAAGTACCATTTACTTATTTGAGTATTTAGAGTAACTGTAACCTCAAGTGAGCCAATTCAAATCCCTAAATTTAAGAAAAATATTTCCAAACGAGCTATGGTAACTTAAACAGTTTCTTAAAGTGAAACATTTTGAGGCACTTTGATATAGTTCATGAGTATACACCATTTCAATGGCAATAATCGAGCCGTATTGGACGCCTCTGTTAAAGGAGTCAGCAGGAGGTAAGTAGAGGTAGGCAAAGCTTCATGGGTTGCATTTAAGCTTATTTTGGACAAACCTTCTAACGAATACGCATACGCCTTTGGTTAGGGTTAATCGTCAAACGGTCACACAACAAGGTACAGAGAAGGCTGACCTTTGAGGCTCGATCTTTTCAATGAGATGGACAAATTGCGCCAGTTAAACAGTGTTATCGATAGGTTTTCATTTTCGCTGACCGTAGACTTGTTAATGACATCATGGGTAACAAAAGTTTACCAACAAAATCGAAATCAATGCTCTTAAAATGTTACCTCTTTATCCAAAACCTCATATGCTGACTCACGCCGTACCAAATTTGATGCGCGGGTCATAACGCCGCTAGACCGACCCACTGCACTAATCGAAAGGCGAATTCGTTTAGCCCACTCCTTCAGCCAGCCAATCGGATTGCGACCACAGCGACCCGCGGACACATACACGCGTAAAAGGCAGCCCAGTCATCAAAACATACAAAATTGTACGCTTTCAGTGGCTAGTGCCTGCTTATCCACGAGAGGAGAAAATGAAACGGCAAAATGTCCGCACTCTGGCTCTCATTGTATGCACATTCACCTACTTGGTTCTCGGAGCAGCCATATTTGACGCTCTCGAATCCGACATGGAGGGCACGGAGAAGGAGAGACTACAGGCACAGGAGAAAGAGTGGCAGTTGAGGTACAATATCACCGCGGAGGATTTTGAAAAAATTACTCAGTTGGGAATCCAGTTAAAGCCATATCGTGCAGGAACACAGTGGAAGTTCGCGGGTGCTTTCTACTTTGCCACAACGGTTATAACAACAATCGGTGAGTTCTATGGTAACACATCGAGTTTTACCGAACATTGTGGCCTCACAGATAGGCCAAACGTCACGCAGCTTTGCTCCATTGGCACGGGGAGGTGACATTATCAAATAGTGTCAGGCGGAGCATAATGAAAGCATGCCATCTGCTATTAAGAGCTACCAAATGAATTTTACTAACCGATTCCTTTTTAACTACCAAAAATACAGAACAAATGCTGCTTTCTCCACAACTGGTCGGTACCGCGCAAGAGCTCATAAAATGAACAAAAAAGGAGATTGGAACCGTTACGGCGCGTTAAAACGAAATGCGTTTACGGAAAGGCGTAAGCACGTTTCCCATGACCTATTTTCGTTGCCCGAATACAGCAGTGACGCACGTTAGCTTAGCTTCATTCGTTCCCTCCAAAAGTACGTTCTCAGTTGGATGGGTCGCTTATGTTACTGCCCTTGAGAAGGGTGAACTTATGAAGTGCTTAGTGTTTCGTAAAAGTCTTCCCCATTTCAAATACTAAAAGCGATGAAGACCAACTGTTAGGGACTGTGCTAAAGGTGAAATAAAAATGCTTCCCACCAAAGCTCATTCAAAATTCGAGGCGCAGTACTGCTTGAATGAAGCAAAATTTCGAGGAACTCGATGGCCACTAATTAACAACGCACTTTCTTCCCAAGAAAAATTGCGACGCGGCAACACTTTGCGATTATGCGACAGCTGGTCTGACGGTCTGTTTTTCAAAACATGGTATAGGCGTTTTAGCGTAGGCCGACGGTAAAAAAGCGGGTGCTATGAATCTCAAATTTATCTATTCTTATTTAATGGGACATCTACGGTTGACCCTTGGGTTCCAATCCTCATTGTGATCGAACAGCGAGAACATGCCCTTTTGGAGGTGCCCCTTAGCTGCGCACGAGCGATAATGGGTTTCACGACGGGTTGCAGCTAGGATGTTTATTTATTTGCAAAACGTAGCCACAACAGTTAACCTTTTCGAGTCCACTCCAAAGTTACTTGCATTAAGGCATGGATTTGATGATAAAAATATTTGAAACAGGCCTAACAGGGGCAATGAATTGTCACTTTGTTTTCACTTGGGAAACAATTTATGAATGAGTGTTTTACAAAGCACTGCTATGCAATATGCTGAGAAGTGGCTGGCAGGACAGAAATGTGCATTTAATCGCAAATGTTCGTGAGTTTTGGTAGACTGGAGCTCCAAAACAGCAGTCGATCCCTTAACTTGGTGTAAACACTATGGCAAAAAAGTAGGTGCATTCAAGAATTTCTTTAAAGTATTGGTTCTACAACTCCACATTTGCATGGCTGTGCTTCAGATTGGAAGGAATGGAATGGTTTCCTTTGATGTAAACCCTATGGATGCGTGGATTTGATAGCTGTTGCGCTTGCCATCGGTTAATTTGTTTTGCAAGATCACGACGAATATATAATTCGGGATCATAAATAAAAGCACCGTCCTAAGCGAGTTTTTTTGAGAGTCCGAAGTAGAGTTCTCCATCGAAAGGTTTAATTCGGTAGCACAAACGATAAAAATCATATCGCCAGTAGAAATAAAAGTTTCCTGCCTATGGCCTTCGAGGTGCATTTTGTAGGCGATGATAATCGACTCCACCTGGTGATGTGTTAACCGCAGCTTTGCTCGGAAATTTCAAGCATGGGAGTGAACAATTGTGAGAACTATTTACTCAATGCTGGCAGTTATGGGTTGCCATCTGAGCCATTTGATGCCATTTTAAGATACATGAACCTCGGCATTAACAGTTTTTACAATAATTGCGGTTAATGCAACATTTGCTGGTCGCCATTTAAGCTACTACAGTGGACGCGCTGGGGATAAGGCCATCCTCTAACTGGGGTACTGAGAGCAAGTGCCTGGTCTCCCAACAGACACCGCTACCTGGTCGGACAACTCATGCAGCATTACCAATTCATTAGTAATGCCATTTCACTAATTTGGTGCGATCGCAAGGACGATAAGTGTGTGTTGCACGCCAAAAGCATGGAGGCGATTTTGTGGACTGGACAGTAGAAAGAAGAGCCATTCACGTTGGTCTGCTATTCTGTATTTTGGATGCTCCGATTTCTGACAAAGGGCTCTATTTACTTCAAATAGTATTACCTCTGTAGATATGATGGGAGTGGGCAAAAGTATGCTTTGAGGAGGCTCAATAACGCATTCTGCATTGACCTACTCACTTCACCATGGGAAATATCTCATAAAAGACCTTTGTTAGATCTTAGTGCAATGATGAAAATGCGACTATTTTTCACTAATGCATCTGCTTATTTTTTTATGAGAGTAGACTCAAACTACTCAAACACCCAACACATCGCGTTATAAAGATGGAATCTTGCACCAAATTAGCGTCCTGACCAGCTAATCACAATTTTACAGCGCCATGACAATCCATTTCACTGGTCCAATAACATCATAGACCATGTTCCGTTTTAGTGAAGGAATTGAGATGCAATTGCTGCGGCCACTCCGATTCGATAAAACAAATTAATTGGTAGAAGCTTTGCTAAGTTTTTTTTTATTTTTTCTGCTTCAGGCTATGGACACTGCACTCCCAAAACCGTGGGAGGAAAGATATTCTGTATGATCTACGCCCTACCCGGCATCCCCTTATGCCTCGTCATGTTCCAGAGCATTGGAGAGAGAATAAACACCCTCATAACGCGCTTCCTTCGCCGCATAATCAGCCTATTAAACTGCAAAAGCCAGACAGTTTCTCAGACCCATCTGATTTTTGTCAGTGCCAATGTTGTCACTATTGTCCTGACCGCTGGTGCTGCAGTGTTTGCTCAGTACGAAAAATGGCACTACCTCGATGCAGTCTATTACTGTTTCATCACTCTTACAACCATCGGGTTTGGGGATTTTGTGGCTCTCCAAAGGGAGGACTCCTTGGCCAAAAGACCCGATTATGTTGCTTTTAGTCTTATCTTTATCCTATTTGGATTGACCGTAGTGAGTTCTGTAATGAATCTTCTTGTGCTGCGGTTCCTTACGATGAATACGGATGACCAACGAAGGGATGACTTGGAGGCAGCAGCCCAAGCTCAGGAGTTGAGACGACTTCATGGTGATGTCATTCATTCGGTCATCGGAATGACTAACCATTTGCCACCAAATTGTCATGACGATACAAGGCAGATTACGAATTCCATTCAGAGTAAAGAGTTGTCGAGTGTAAAAGAAGTTGCAGGCATGAAACACCAACCTGTTAGGTATTCGTATGGTGAAGACGTAATGGTGAACCAATTTCAACCCATAGAAACCCAACATTCAGCTGTCATGCTTCATGTGGAGAAGTATTTTCGTTCATTTGCACGCCTGTTCAGTCATGAAAGTCATCAGACTTCCAACTTACCGACTGGAACTTTCCTGAAGAATACTGAAGATCGAATATCACCAACTGCCTCATACACCGAGTCAGAAACCTATGACGAGGAGTACTCCCCCTGGATAAGCCAATCAAAGGAGAAGACTGAACTCGGACATGGTCAGCATGTCTTTCGATTCACGGATTCGTGCTACCGAAACCTACAGAAGATTAAAGAACCTAAGGCGGGCCTGAGAACTGAGAGTGTTGGACGTAAAACCAAAGTAGACGACAATACACCATTAGCACTTCAAAGGAACTGTGAACAGGAGACAAAAAGCGAGGCACATACCGACCCGAACATGGACGATTGCGAGTCACCACCTCGCAAGTATTTTCGATATGCCTCGTTCGACCGAGCGTCATGTTGACGCAGCTCTGTTTACTGCCATTATTTTACTGCATTTTGACCGGTAAATGTTTGTATTCTGTGATTTTATCAAGATACATTAAATATTTTACGAAATCAATTTTTACGGGCTAGCTCATAACCCCATGCAAATGGAATACATTAACTTCATCAATTTCCACACCTCAAAAACCATCTATCGCTTTATGCAAACTCATCCTCTTTCCAAAAACTTTTTCCGACAATTTTCGGCTTTCGATGCTGAGTCGATGGAGTTAGTCTGGACGGATTTCTCTATCCTCAATACGGAATGGAAAATTTGCCGCTTGCTGACGTATGTCAAAGTCAGTCTGGCCATTGGGTCATAATTCCAGACCCGTTTGGTTCTGCGCTTGTTTCAGAAATGAAAATGACACAATCTTTCTCTTCATAGTCGTCACTACAAATGTCCTTTTATATTTGGCTCTGCAGATGTGTCAATCTTCTTCTCTTCTGCCTCACAAAAGTGGCACCTTCTGGTGATTATTTCTTCAATTTCTCATCGCAAGAAGCATTCGCCTTAAAAATCCAGCTTAGGAACGGAGCACTTTATATAGCGCTGTATCCCAACTCATTCTTGATAATCGGATTGCCTTTCTTTTTTTCACATTAAGGAACTATTCTTCGGAAAGTAAGATGAAGTAATTCATACATTACATAAGTTTCACTTTCGAACCCGATCGGTTAGGTGTTACAGCTCTGGTCCTAATAGTATCTCCTCTCCTCTTGCAAAGCAGACTCGTTTATGTTCATCACGAGGACCTACAATTTCCGACTCATTTGGACTTGGGACAACAAGTGATTGTGGGACCTAGGCTGCCCCAGGGGGAAGAAAGAAAAATAGAAGCGCTTAAATGAGGGCCATCGTCAGTGATGGCTTAGTTAATCAGTGCTAGTAAAATAACGAAGTGGACCAATTCCGGAAATATGCACAGGGATGAGGGATGCACCTCATTGGTCTACGTGAACATCCTCATCCACTTGTCACACTCTCGCTCCAAATAAGGCATCGGAGTTTTATTTGAGGCACTAGTAGTACTTAAGGTAAAGGTAGATGTTGTGCTACGGACTGTCCAACTATCTTTAAGATCTTGAAGATGCTTTGATAAGGACGATCCGCGTTGAAACGGGTCTACAAAAAGACAACTTGCACACTGATGCTGATGCTAATTCCCTTCATTCGACATGAACCCTCTGTGTCGAACAAAATATCAGGCTTCTAGTGCTTTTTGCTGTAAAATCATTCTTCTTAGCCCATCCTAATTGTTTTTAGGTGGCGTGGCCTACAAAACCGTCTCCTAGTCGGGAAAACCGTACTGAGGCATTCATTTTCATATTCACTAACGCTGGACTAAATAAGGATCACAAGACACACACCAGAAGGGGTCTCCTTCTTTAGTAATTGGCTCTAAGAGCTAGCTTTTGGAGAGTAAACACTTAGGCTCGAAGACTGGGAATGCCATTTAAGTAGACTAAGAATAGAGACCAAGATTGGGGGAAAAAAACTAAAAAATCCATTAAACATGCTGCTTCTCACATGAAAGCAAAAAGTCAGGATAAAAATTAACTTTGAGGAGCAAAAACGTAAGCACAACGGCTTAAGTTGGCATAATGAATTCGCTGCAAAAATACGGGAATAATGTAACTCCAAGCACAGCACCAGAATTTACTATAGTCGCACTATTGAGGCTGGTAACTCCCCAAAATCCCCTTTTTATGACAAGGAGGCTTATCGACTTGACCAGGGACCAAGTAACTGTTTACTATTGCCATTTGTGGACTAAAGATACAACACTTGATACTCCAGTACTATCCTGGTAGTCGTGTTTGATGGACAGTAAAAACGCCCATTTATTTACAAAATAATCCTCCTCTCGTCTTGCAGCCAATTAAATGCACGCGATTCAAAGGGAATTCCCAATTGGCCATTGAAGAAGGCGGACACTTTCGCTCTGATCATGTATGAAGGCGACTGTTTGTGATCAGATCAACTTAGAGGTTTCCGCTTCCTGGTTAAGGTAAACACTAGTCGTTAGGATTTTTAATACATATTGGGCCCACTTTGATGTAAAATGATACCTGCTGGGAAGATGTGAGATTGAGTTGGATTTGAAAAACCATTCACCAGATCCATTTGCCACTGGCTCCACGTAAACACTGTGGGTGGATAAAATTAAGGTATCACTTGGTAGATGCATTTGAGCGGATAGACAAGGATTTGATATTCTATGATCTTTCGTAAGCTGCACCGATTGGCCAGTCAGTGCGATGGTCAGAAGGACGGCTATAACAGTGAGTTGAAGGAGAATCCTTCCGCCTCATCTTCCCTCCTATGAGATGGCGTCATGGGCTACAAAATGAGTGCTGAAGCCGACACATTGTGTCTTTGCGTAACAATATAAGAGAAAGAAAAGTGAGCTTGACTAAACTGTTGAAAATCAGCTTTATTGCACAGCACAGCTGGGGTATATGGAAAGAGTTAATTTGACACCAACATTTGACTGTAATCGTATTCATCTTAAGCGAATGCATAAAAATGAGCCCGAAGTGGAAAAGAACTAATAATAATGCGACCTATTTCGTATGTATGCTAACAGTGAAACAGTTGCATTACCTATTTCGGAATCGTGCTACTCCTTTTTCGACGCATTTATGGCGACGTCTGGCTCTCCATCCACCGCTGCCGGTTGGAGTGGAGACAAGGCTGACGTGAGGACAGTTGAATGACTGGAATCTCAAAACACATGCATTCAGAACATGCTTCTTAGCCCTAATACGTCTTCATTTACATTGGCACGCGGAAGGTCAAAAATTGAACAAAATTCCTTAACCATCATGTTTTCCATTTCTCTACTGTGAAGCCTTTCCATAAAGTACTGAGGTTTCTAATTGTATACAAAACTAACTGTACCAAGCATTCAATCACTCGAATAAATAATTACTTTAACAACGGTCAAAATACTGGCACTAGTGCTCCTTTGTCGAGGTAAACATGACCATGTAATTGGAGTGGAAGGCCTACTATCTTCTATAAGGTGTCTGGTTGGAACAAGGTACGCAATATTTGGGGCCTTGAGGCTGAGCCATAACTGATTATGTCTCAGTCGTGTTGGCTCTCTTCGAAGGGTGCTCTTTGAAGGGTGCTCTTAGTTATCCCTTTGGGTGACGTAATCCACACTTCAAGTAGGTAAATGGCTTCACAACATCCATTCGAACACTGCGTGGAGCTCTGTCCAAAATGCAACACGAATTCGCTTAAACAGTTTGTGGGATGCCACGTTGAGTTGATCGAATGTGGTCAAGATGTTCGGAGGTAAAGGCAAGGTTGGTTGCAAAAGGGAGTGAACAACAGGTTTAGCGTTGTTTATCTGCTTTACTTGATATGAAAAGGGCTTTAATGTTCGCCTCTTTAGTCTACTGATTGGAAACCTTCCATGACCTGTGGTCACGTAAATGGAAGTTCGTTGTGCATGATTCATGGAATTCATTTAACACTGGTATCGAAAAGTATCGACGAATCCTAAAGAAAATTGAAACGACTTGAGGTGAGAACAGTCGAGTGAAAAGAAAAAGAGGTTGTCGCGAGACTTATCTGTCTGCCTTTTCATCGCCTTTTTTGCATGAAGAAGACGCAATGGATTAGTACACTTTAGGACAAAGCGAATCCCCTTCCACACAAAACTGTACTCGCTGCAAATCATAATTGTGGAAAAATCGCCCTAAACTAGAGAACCCTGGATTCAGATCAGTGAAAAAGTGAGGAGGAAGATTTGTTTATGGCAGTGGTCCGGTAATCGGGGATTTCTATTTACATTTATCTGACATTTAAACGACAGTGCGGGATTTTCTGCCCTTCCCTTTAGCTGGCCCATGAAATACGAATCTACTCCTACAACAACGTAGGAACACTTCGAGAAAGATGGAGTACTCTCGTCTATTAAGAATTGCTTTCCTACGCCTTGTTCACCAAATTTTTGCAGTATTTCTTCAATAAGCGCGTTATCAATAATGAGTCGAGATGAACGGGTTTTCCTGGACCTATGACCAGTTTCAATAAGTCCCTCTTATAGTTTTGAGGGTGTAACAGGCTGACGCTTTATTGCCACGCATAATAAGGAACTTATGGAAGGCTCTATGACCCACAGACAGTCGAAAATATATAGCAGAAATAGCCAAGTGAATTGCAGTAAACACATACGGAGTTAAAAGTATTAAGTTGAATCCGTGGTGCTGGAAGCAAAGGTCAACGCAACAACATGTTGACTGTCCGAGAACTCCGTGATAAAGGCCGAGGAGTCAATGCCGACTAGCAGAGCCACAACAATGGAGTCCCAAACTGAACCAAACCAGACCAAGTGCATAATAAATACTGGAAGCTTAACATCCATTACCTGTAAGTTAGTTACTTGATTTTATTAAATAAGATTACAATATTGAAGGTCTCTGCGTCAGTAAATGGACCTCTTCGATTGCTGTAAGTCAAACTCCAGGTAAGACATATTCTATAACTTGATTTTCGGAAACTCATTGGCATCAAAAGCGAAAGATCATTGTTTTAGCTTGCATGACGAAATCCTCGAGAGGAGAGAACCATTTGCAGCGTTTTCTTAGCTAACCATAAATCATTTCATACGTTAGCTTTCCCAAAAAGAAATACAAAAAACGAAATAGAGCGCGATTTCTGGCATTGCCTTGTGAATCCGTTTTCAACAAATTTACAAACTTTCCTTTTTTTCTCGGTCGGTGGGAAACCCCAACGAACCGCAGGATAAGATTTTGGAACAGTGTCTGCCATTCAGCATTCTGGAATCCATCTTTTGTCCCTTCCAGCTTAACTGAACTTAATTGCGCTTAGATACGTACAAAGTGGGGCGTCACTCTTTTGCTATCACTATTGACATATTATTGAGATGTGTGATCAGACCATCAGGTACTTCTGGCTGTTGAAACAACCACCCGTCATCCACGGCATCTTATTCGCATTCGTGACCTTCTGACCAACCGGTTGGTGAACTTGGCGATGTGGTGGTTAATAACCTTGGGTTACAGTGGCTCACGAATCAGTTCATGTGTGATCTGACAAAGGGAAATATTTAACAATCTGGTAGTGTGTTGTGAAGAAAATGAGATGAACGTGTTTTGAAGGAAATGATTTTAATCTTAACGAATCGTAGGACTTCTATTTTCATTGCTCTACCGCATAATATTTTTTTAAATAAGCAAAGTGATAGGAAAAGTATGTTCAAATGCAGATCTTCAAAACGGAAACCACCCAAACGATGCACTGAAGGCGAGTATAAGGACAGAGGATGGTGGGAAATCACAACCACAATTTCGAAGCTACGTAATGCGGTTTTATGAAACATCAGTGAAAAGCAAATTGTGGACTCCTTCCGTGACAAATCAACGACTTTCACGACAGAAGCGTAATGCAATGAAAACAGCTTCAGATTTGATTTTGTCAAAGAGAATGGAATCGACTCCTCACTATATAGATGACCAATGGGTTTTTGCAGAGGCAAATAGGCTGACGTCAGCACCCTATTCGAGTGCGGTCCCAATTCGAAGCACCTCTCAAAATTTGTTTACTACAAGTGACACCACTCCAAGTGAACCGACTCCATGTGTTGAGTTAAACATCAAGATCCAAAGGTGATAGAGGCACAAGACCATCCCAAGTGCAGGACCAACTGTAGCTGAACTGACGCCAGCAATCTCAAAGCCATGGCATCGAGTACTCATTACTTTCATGCGCAACCCTGTCTACGAATCAATGGATAGCAACACCCATAACGAATCAGACCATTATGGAGACTAACTTTGCAGTCAGTAATTGTTTAGTCACCATGCGACCAAAAACAAATTGTAGTGACTAGCGCCCCAGACCGCGTGGTAAAGGGTTGCCACTCGCACCACCAGACCCACCGTGGAGATCAACAAACAAATCCCATACAAGTCCGGATACCAAATAAAGCCTCGACAACTAAAGTATCTAATTTGTGCTAGAGATTAACACAATGATTTCACTTTACAGCTAACATCAGGCCTAATTAGCAGATTCATCCAAATAAGGTTCCATAAGTAAACACAAAATGTCACAGATTTGGTTACTTATAACATATGAGTAAAAAGGAGAAAGCTAGGTCGCATTGTCAGTGCTGGAGATGAAAGTGAGCCCAGTAGCCGGCTTCCGTTTTCTAAGCTGTGGATTGGTGAAACTCATACCAGAAGTTCTCCGCTTCTTTGACGACGAAGAGGTAGGATCTTCAATGCTGATTGAAGAAATAAAATATTGTGGGAAAATCGTAGACTCCGATAGCAATATAAATATCAGCAGGTGGCAGCAAGTTAAAATAACTATGCATTCGAACCTCCAAAACATAATCGCTAGATTTTAATGAACATCCAATTCAATAAATCCTATCAATAACTTCTCCAAGACATTCAAATCGGCTTTCCAACCATACGACTCCTATTTTCAATTGGGGCACTTTTACACACATCAAAAAGTATGTAAAAATACGGGAATGTCAACCACAAATTGTGAAACATAATATGCGAAACTCGATAATGAAAAGAAATACAAGTGCACAAACTAAATACAGATGCTCACAAAATTGCTGCGGAAAGTAAAAATAGTGCCGAATATAAATCCTAAAATTAACCACCTAAATGCAGGGCACGCAGTTCAAAAGCGGTTCAAGAATGCAAAAACAGCTCAGAAGACTTATCTACCATAAAAGAAGTGGAAAATCCCCCAGTAAGCAAAGTTTACGCACTTTAATTGATTGAGGAATTCCGAATTTGCCTTCACCAGCTCCTCAACGCGAGCTTGTTTGCGAAGAAGTGCTTTTGCAAGTGCTACGACCAAATCAGTTTCGTTTTCAGACCGAGAAAGTTGTAAAGATAGCTGATGTGACAAAACTGATCCCATAGTAAATCTGACGTTTTCTGAATCAACATCCTGAAAAGAATATCTCTTCCCAGAGATTCGATCTCTTGCCCATATGAGGAGCGAATGGATGTTGGAGAAGTCGAATTTGCGAGCCATTTCCCTAAGGAACAGAGTTGAAAATGATCCGCTGTAACCACATCCTTTGTCAGGAAAGAATGCAAACACATGTAGAGCCTTATTGATTTCCGAAAAAAATATGACTTCCTCATCAACATGGACAAAGTCCCTTGTGTTGGACAAATCTAAGCATTGAGACAAAGACATAGGGCATATATAAACAACAAATCGCCCGAATTTGTGCGTCCGTTCAAAGAATTGACATTTCACGTAAAACACGTAGCGAGATAATAGCCAGACTTCGAGCCACAATAAAATTACTGATAAGAACAAGCTCCCTTCTTCAAGTTACGACAAAAACGAGAGGCCCGATTGGAGAACAGCAAATGTAACGCAAGACATTAAATAGAACCCGCTTTTAAGAACGAGACCTCGAGTTCAGGAAGTTCAGTGTCTGTCCCAAATCTGAAGCCAGCCAGTTTCAACATGGTTGCAAAACCGCACAAATTAGGCACCTTTTCTCACCCAAATTCTTGTTGCAAGATATGTTATTAACCTACTTCATTTAAAATTTTAAGAAAGAAAATTTTATATAACTTATCGTAGAAATATTTTATAATTTTTTAGGTATAGCTTAATTTGCAAACAACAAGAATTTAAATTCCACTTTTAATTTTTGAAATTAAGTAGAGTGCTGATGGTTTATCTTTTCCACATTTATTAATGTATAAACAGCGCTGCTTCCTATGTGTCAAGGTCGGCGTTCCCAAAATATCTGAAGGTGCTCTATGTCATAGTCTCGGTTCCTATGAATGAAAACTTGGACGTTGCTTTTTTTGGGGATAAAGGTAATAGCGCACCAATTGTAAAACTTAAGGTAACAAGCCAAAGCTTGCTGACAATGCTTTGACTAAAACATATACAATCGAGGAAGCCGTGGAAGCATATGGATTGGGATGGTTTCAAATTAAAGTGGTCACTATTTGTGGGATCCTACAAGTACGCTTATAAAGTTAATATATGATGGTTGGCTTTGATCATTTTGCGGTTCGGTAGTCTCCTTTTGCGTTGCATTCGTTGGTATCTTCAGTGAAATTTTGATCCACGGATTGTAGCTAAATGCAATGATAAGGTTTTTTCGAACTGATTATGTACAAATTTGTTTTATTGATTGTTAGTATTTGACAGTTTAAATTTGCTGTCATACTGAGTTGAACCAACACTATCTTAAATCTTACGTCATCATTATTGCCTGCTTTCTGATACTCAAAGCACTCCTTACCACTGAGTATGTCATCGCCCTTTTCTGTGTAATTTAAATTCAATGCATGACTGTACTCTGTTAACTGTTGGTAAGGTATTTATTTATACGTTTTTTACTCTATTTGTACTCCTGTAGCTTCTTTGTCTTTTGTTTTCCAAATCTCTTAATGAATTTATTTAATTTAGGCTGCAAACGCTATGGAAATGTTGCTTCTTTCTGTTTTGGGGCCAGTGCTCCGATGTGCTTGGCAGCTGAATTCCTCGCAAGTGGCACTTATCACAACCGTACGTTGCTTCTTTGAAATGCTCTTCCTAAAGCATTTTATATAGCTTGGCGTTTACTGAGAGCGACGTTAGTCGTGCTCTAACAAAATTTTACCGCAATAATAATGTCGTTCCACTTTTCTCAAGATATTGAGTCTCTACTGTAAATAATGATGTTTCTACATTTATAAGCATAAGTAAATGCTGATTAAGACGCAAAAATTTTCCAAATACATTATATGAGTGTGTTTACAACATAACTTTACGAACCCAAAGCCAAGCATATGTGGCGTTGTCAAACATAATCAAAGTAAGGTTCAGTCCGCTATCTCTACTGTCATTTGCATAACTATACATCTACTTTGCTTCAACTTTGTATGGGACATGCCACATGAAGCAGAGACCATACTAAAATAAATATTACATTGCAGGTGGTTTTCATTGGCTTCTTTTTCGGTGCGCCAATTTGGGGCCTGTTCTCAGACAGATTTGGTCGAAAGAGGGTGAGTTTTATACTTTCGAAGTTCAAGTGTCCAAATACTCAAATCGAGGTATTATTTGTCCAATATAAAAACGAGATTCGCAGTACATAAAGTAGTTTTGGCCGCATTTATATTAATTGATGTTATTCGAGAAGCTTGCACACAAACAATTCTAAAGTCCATTCGTTTTATCTGCGAATTATAGAAAAACGTAGTTTCTATAAAGTCGTTTTTTAGTCATCATTTCCATTTTTTTTGGCCATTAGTAATCACTGCAAACATTAGTATACCCTGGCATCCCGATACAATGACCGAGGCAGACTCGTTTGACGATTATGATAAAAAACCCGATTTGCCTAGTATTTTCGCGTCTTATTTTCCTATTTTTGAGCAGTGCAGATATCCTGCATAGTATTGGATCCGAAAAATAAAGGATCAAATATAATCGCTGTCATGTTGAAATGACTTTGTGAACAAACGTAGCATGGCAAAGCCAAGCACTGAGTTTATTGCGGTATATTACGCAGATTAGAGCCTAGGTTTGACTACTGATGTAAACTTCAACGGCTGAGAGGTCTCAGGTCAAAATAGTGGCGCAGGAAACCGAGGATACTAAGATTGTTGAGCCTTATGCTTAAGAAAAGTAAATAAGATTAAAAGAAGATAACTGCAATTACAAACCCCTTTACTTAATCCTAGTCTAACTTACTTTGACTTTAGTGCTTTGCTCTCGTGCTCTCGTGGGTTTCATATACAGGTCTCGCTACTGCTGTGAGTCCTAACTTCATCTGGCTAATCATTCTCCGTGGACTGGTCGGATTCGGCATTGGTGGAGAGGGTAGCGCGTAAGATGAAGGAAATCGGTGGTTCTCCACCCCTCAAAATTATTTATTTGCATTTATGCAAATTAAACTTGTGATAATTCTCTCCATGAATGCGTTTTTCTCGTGGGCTCAGGTGACTGCTTCACGAAACAGCAAATTGAAAACATCTGGTTTCTTTAATTTAAAGTCGACAGGCATGCGTGACCTGAATTCTTGCGTTTGCTGTTCTGAACACGTTATACTGTGTTCAAAATAATAGGTTCAAAGTATATTATTTGCTCTCATTGATGCTGCTGCATCCTGAGTCCTATAATCACACGTCGACACCTTCTAGCAGCTGATTGATGGCCTAGAAAGAATCGGCACTGTGTTAATAATAATTTGCTCAGTGTTTCGTACAAACTTTCTTTTTAGGTATACGTTGATGTCTGAATTTCTTCCAGTCAAATATCGAGCCAAAGTTTTAATTGGAATTTCGGTAGGCTGAGATTTTGAGGAGGAGGTTTCAGGAGTGTATCGTCCACTTCATCAATAAAATGTATGCATATTTTACAGATATTTTGGGCGATCGGCAGTACTCTTGAAATCGGTCTGGCCTTTTTTGTTTTGCCCAAATTAGGATGGCGGTGGTTGGTTTTCTTTTCAGCACTACCTCTTGTTGTGTTCTGCTTCTTAACCCCGGTAATTCTGCCTTTGGCTTTGGTTTTTGCTTGTTACTTTAGTAGCTCTCGGATGTTTACAATTAAATAAAGACACATGTCTATAAAAAATGCATGCTTAACTAACCAAGACTGTTGTATAGACGCCTTAATCTAGATTTCTTACCCCGAACCTTAGTGTCTACCTGAGTCGGTGCACTATCTCATGACTGCAAACAGGAAAGAAGAAGCAGCGCAAATAATAAGAGAGATGGCCTCATTGAATCGATGCATCCCATTGGAGGGCGAACTCGTCAACTCCTCCCCAATGACCATTGTGAGTTTGCAGTCCTGCCTCCGTGCCTATGCCATCCACAATATGACTTTTAGTGGATATATTCGACTTTCTCTGCTGTAAATCCTTTTCTCCAAATGGCATCTTTCAGACTATCTTGTCTAATTTAGGCCTTCTTAGCTGTTCGTGTAAGAGGAGATTTTAGAGACCATCGCTTCACCACGAGGAAATAGGCATTTTCATTCACCTTCCATTGTTTTTAATGCAATGTCTCGCACTTTCTACCTAAAACCAAATCGGCACGTGAGAATTTCTGCTATTTCAATGCTAGAACTAAATGTGTCGTGAAGTTCCTTTCTAAGGCCTCTATAGACGTGTCCACCAATGACGGTAAACTCTTTCGTTGGGACATTCAATGGCACTCCATGTAAATGACTCCATCCTTCCTGAGACGGTTGTAGCTGTTTCTGACATCACATTTGATTGCATTCTAGTCCGTTTTATTGGTTGATGTGACCAATGTCTCGAATCCATGAAGTGAGACATGTAGATGCTTCGGACTTTGAACTGTTTGTTTTGTCCACGTTTCTCATTAAATCGTGCATGTTTTGTGTGAATGCTACATTTGGATAAATTTTTGCCCGAAACGCCCATCAAACTACAAGCGGTTAGAGGATCCACGACTGCTTCTCTGAATCCTTGCTCAAAAACGTTACCTACCAAATCTCATTTTTCGTTTGGCAAACGAGGGCACTGAACTCGGAAAGTTGTCACATCTCTGGGCTCCGGGCTATCGGCTATTGTCAGTGATGCAACCAATTTTGTGGTTCGGAGCTGCTTTTTGCTACTACGGCATTATTCTCGTCAGTTCAACTCTCTTCGCTGTGCAAGGCGCTTGTTACAAAGGTAGTCCTAGTGTACATTCATTTGCTACATTAATAGGAAATTGATTGCTGTAAGCACCTAGTGATGAAATGACACTTCTTTCATTGTTATGCACACAGCGGGGTCGCTCTTCCTTTTTATTTTGTGGGATGCACGTCTAGCAGAAGTGTTTCCTTGCACAAACTCTCTTATTTGATCCAACACTTCATTTCAAGTGCGCCATTAAAACTTGTTTTACTGCGGTTCATAGGAAAAGGTTTGCAAAAGAAAGTTTATTTTGCTTAAAAAGATAAGAAACGGAACCGACTTTCAGCCTTTGGAAATTGAAGAAGGACAGTGTAGCCCAATGATTCCATCCTATTTACGAAGGTTAGAATGGATTCGTATTGCCGGTGTGGAGTGGAGCGAGGACTCACAGCTGTCCGAAGGTCATGACATCCAGCAGAGCCCTAGCCATACAAATGAGTAGCTGAATGTGCGAAACCTTACTAATTTAAGCCATCATCGACAAATTTACTAGTTACGTAAACTTGCCCCAAATTATGCGCAAAACTACCTTTCCTGATGCTTTTGTGGAGTGAAATTTCAGCAGTCCTTAAGCCATCTTTATTTGCTCAAAGTGGGGCGTGGATGAGAATAAGGCTGTCGATGGGAGAAATGTCAGTGCGCCATGCTCGGTGGGAGAGAGCGCTGGTTTTGCGCATTTATCAACTCTGCCAATGAGTTATCAAATACTCGTTTCCATTTGTCAGATTTGGTGCCTCATCCGGATTACAACGGCTTTGGTGTGGATAAGACAGCAGTAGTCGATTTGTCATGCTGCGCAGCCTTCACCCACGACGACTACTTATCTATGCTGGCGTCCTCCTTGGGTGAATTCACGGGTATGCAGTTTCCTGTTTTTGTTTCTTTACAAATGAATTTTCCTTACAATTTGATTCGAATCGTGCATTTCTTGGGCGTAGTGGATTTACTTCAACAAATAATTTGCTTTGGAAGTTGAGTCAGGGTGTTGGTGTGGAACTCCTGCACAGCTTTAGACTTAAAATGCGATATTCAAGCTCTATGCTATTGAAGGAACAACCTTTGACCCTTGTGGATCTCAGCCCTACAGCTGTTGCGAGAGGGTC
>UYWX01000190.1:0-27761 GCA_900622495.1 Hydatigera taeniaeformis
AGGAAGGCTGTCACGGACGATGAACCAAGGCATGATAATGAGGCCTAAATACAAGTGATGCACTCATGCTTGTTCCCAAAATACCAATAAAAGGGAGAAGATTAATAATGAAAATGAGCTTCCAGGAACAATGAAGACACATTTGGATATTACAACTAGCAGAGAAGCCATTTGGCAAAAAATTTGGTCATCGGGAAGTAAAGTTAGTGCAATCGTGTTTGCAAAGAGAATCACGGTTATGCCACAATGGAGACGTTTAAACGTACATCACGAGCCGCAGGAACAGGAATAACGAGGAAGAGGAGAAAGGAAACCGTGCTGAGCATTCCGCAGTGCAGTAGTGAACAGTGTGTCGAACATCGGATTCAGTGTAAGGTCAGATCGTAGCGTGGCTGACATTGTTTACACTGGCATCACGGACGGTGGTGTTGTAGTCGATCGAGCGCTGATTTGGTTGGCTAAAAAGCGCAGAAAAACGGTTCAATGCTGAGTGCGTGGGTGCGTCAGCGGATTAAAGGCGCCAACATCACATGGAGGGATGTTGCCACCTCTAACTCAATGTCCGCAGATATCATCAAACCAAGTGACGGTGTTCGTGGGTTCTTGATTTATGTTTGTTCTTGGGTGAACAAATATAAGGTCGAAATTTGGTAACCAATAGGTCAAGCAAATTAGGCAAACTAAAAAGAAACAACCCCAGCAACAAATAGTGGAGGGACCAATTTCGGAGTTACCTAAACGACTTTACTACAGCCAAATGCCATCATTATGGAAGAACGTTTCAGTTTCGATTGTTATTGCTCTGCTACAAACTTTGAGACTTATCAAGACACAATGTAATAGTTTGAGCGGTGTTTGATTGCTTAAGATGTCTGAAAGCATTATTTATTTCGAATACTTTCTGAAGTTATTTCAAAACGAAGACTACACATCACTCCTCCAACGCGATGCCTTTAGCAAGGAAGAATTACACACACAAACCGAATTTTGTGCAATATTGTTAGCGATAGAAACTCATTTAGACGCTATCTATCACTGAAAGTACATCATCGGAAGAGCGAAATCACGGCGTCTCAAAATTTTTTGAATGCTCCGAACCATTGGCCCAGCGTTGCTGTTTTCTGCTCTAAAATGTGACGTAACCCATGGCCTGAGGCTTTCCTTGAAATAAAAGAAGGGATAACTCTTTGCCGAAATGGGAATACACAAAGCACAGTAAGGCTGGGCATGCTGGCGTACTCCATACCCGTTGGGATGATGACGTAGACGCAAATCGACCGCTTTATTAAAACCAAGGTTCAATGAGCAAACGTAACCACCAGTCGACCTACTCCTTTGAGCATCGTCCTTCGCTCATCAAAATTTCATGCAATTGAGAGCACGCCAAACCGTAACTCTCCGGAGCCAAGACACATCTGACATCTCGCACAAATAAGACCACCAGCCTTGTAACGACATTATTCCAAATGGTTCATGGGCAGCGTCGCTTTCAACTTATCAGTCCCAAACTAGATATCCTGCCTAAAAGCGCATCAGATAACCGCTGAAGTCATCTCTTAGCTTATTGAATTGTTGTGTCTTATCCTTTCGCCCACAACGTTGCAACTATATTAGGAATTCGGGTGCGTTTGGGTTACGATTTACCTTTGCTCTAACCTGGAAGCTCTTTTTGAATATGTGCGAACCCTCGTTTGTGCTCACATGACACGGTTATTCGCATAATCACTTTGCCTTACTTATGTAGGGAATCAAACTAGCGTTTGTAGGGATGCTTACTTCGCTAAAGAGGATGACACGGTGCTCTCTCCATAATTTCGAGCAAAAGAAGTAAAACGACAATTTTCGTTCCCTCAGAACAATGACAGCTAATCACCGAAAGATACCAATTATAGGTCACAGAAAAGCGACCCTGATAAAAACGTGACAACTTTGTCCCATTTCATCTCCACCTTCTAATATGATGGAAAGTGCAGGTCAAATAACAGTTGGCAACACAGCTGAATTCGTTGCCGTGGCAATAGCATCAGATGACAAGCGTAGCGACTTGTCGACTCTGAAGCGCTAACACCTCCCACATTTGATAGGCATTCAATTATGTATGCGAGACCCGCATGTCTAAGAGCAACGCTCCAAGATTACAGCAACACTCAAATTGTCGGGCCAGTACACATTATCGCAATGCACATGCGACGTTTACCGGTACTAAACGGTAGAAGCACGCACGGAGGTGTGGCTTGACACGTCTCTGAGATCGTGGGGCCAATCCCCGATTTGGCTGCTTGCCTACATGAATGTCAAAAAGTGCATAAAAATGCGAAACGCAGACGTCTATTCGAAATAAACCGCATCCAGAAAATTGTGCATCTCCTCCTTAACATCTCACGGAAATTTGAGGAGAACAGCTAAGTCTGATCCACATCATGTTACACACTCAGAATTTACTTGACTGAAGAAGAATAAATAATAGATTCCTACCATTTTAAAGGTCTGAAAATTCAGTATTAGTGAGCGTTAAGTTTTAAAAATCCTCTATTGAATAATAATGAAGCGGAAGAATGAACTGCCTTAGTCTGGTTGACTTTGAGTGGCTTGCATCCACGCAGCTTAAAATTTAAAACCGCCTTTTCCTAGCCATATCGCAGACCCAGCTGCAGTTATCATGAAATTTTTAAAGAGGTAAACCCAGCTGAATGAAAATGGTGTCTGCTAAGCTAATAGCGTTGACAATAGAGATTACATAAAAGCATCAGCAGTACGGCACTAGAGATCTTCTCATACCAATTCTCATATTTACCAATCTAAGCAGCAGCTTCAAGTAGATTTGTACACAATTCAAGAGCACTTCTTCGACCTCAAACGACCAGCAAAGCTTAGTATAGTACACTGAAGTTTACAAAAAGGTCGCCTTTTTTGATACATGAGCCTACAAATACCTGTGGATCGAAATTTTCTCAGGGTAAAAATGATGATTTGAGAAATGCTAGACATGTCTACTGACCTTTCAACTTTCAAGTCCCAATAAAGAGGCTCAATACCTCAATCTTATCAATTTGTATGTATTAATGTCAGCCTATCGTCTGCAAATTTCAAGAAATTAAGGCTTTAGCCTAACACAAATGGAGCATTCCAGAATAATAGGGGAGAAGCAAGAGTAAACGAAACAGTGTGCTACTCTAAGCAATTTAACCCTAAATAACGTGAAAATGCAAAAGCACCAAGGAGCAAATAAGGTAATACATTACAAATGTCAGGCAAACTCTAACTCATCAACATGGACAGGTCGAGTCAAGGGTTTAACAGATTGACGCTTCTTATCCGCTGAGAGTGCTTTCCGCATATCTAAAGCGCAAAAAATATAAGACGTTGTTAAACACCACATTATGCTAATTTCAACATCTACTTCCTAGTTGAGAAGTTGACAAAACATAAAAGCATAAGCACAGCATATTCACAGCGAATTCGCCGATAACAACAAAACAGTGCCTTTTTAAATTGTTGCATCTTGATAAAAACTCACCAAAGGCGTCTTCTCCGTCGTCGTTGCCAGAGTAGTAGTTAAGCACCCGACGGTAGATTATGTACCCCAACTTCGTGTAGACCGAGTGTCCCAACTCATTGGAGGCACGCACGAAGAGGTCAGCGAAGTAGCATTTCTTCCTAAAGAAACCGCAAAACGCGTTCAGTATTTGAAGTCTTGTAGATCACATCCTCATGCCAATAAGACAAATGGTTACTTAATGGAGATAAAGTAAGCAAAATGGCATCAAAAGGTAGGTCAATTAACTAAGTCAGCCCAAAACCAGACTTACAACCCATAGAGTAAACCGAGTAAGAGGACCTCGCCAAATTTCGCTACCAAAAAAATCCTACCATAAGGTGCTCCAAAAATTTAGGTTGCAAAATATGTAAAATCAGCTGCTATTCGGACGGGTAGTAATTGGTGTTTGATAGAGTGACAAACTTAAACTTAATGTCACTGATTTCGATTTCATTCAAATATGGATTCGTACAACAAAGGGTAGTTTAAAAAAGTAGGAAAACTAGAGGGTGCATAGGAATATTCGATGATTTCCGTGATAAATATAAGGTACACCTGCCTCTCAGAGGTATCTTCGAATCCAAGCATGAGACGACTGGCGAGACCCGTTCTTCGGTACTCAGGTGCAACAGAAAGCGCAGTGACGTGCCCGTGCCAATTTTCACCATAACCTTCGGACTTGGCGATCATGTAACCCATAATTCTACCTCCTAGTACCGAGTCCGCCTTTGAAGCAAACACCGTCAGCACAGGCGACTCAGCAACTTGCATATACTCCGGCCATGTGGACATGTATTGCATGTAGTATGATGAGCTATACTACAACCTCTAAAGTCAAGGGAATCAGCTTTCCGCTACTAAGTGTAGCACTGGCATCGTGAACAACCGATAATGAGACAATATGTACCAGGTTAAATTAACGATTTTAGGCTTTGATAAATTCTGCCAAGGAAAAGGATACAGTTTCTGTAAACGGATCGAGATTCCTAAAATGACAACAAAATGGGCTGAATTGCAATAAGATTAGAAGTTGTAAATATTTTATAGAACAATGTGCCGGCTATGAACAAGTAAAATATTAATGAGATGAACTAAAGAGAATACATCAGTATGTCTACACACTAACTTTTGAATGACCCAATAATGCACAAACAAGAGTGTACCCATAAAAAATACAAAGCGTAGAGCAAAAATTAAAGAGCAACCACCTACTGGGAGTCAGACTTTGCGATTGAGGTCGATGGAAACGTTTAATGACAAATTTTGCACGCAAATCATTATTGGCAGTGCCATAAAAGAGCAACATAGATACCTACACGTTTGCGAATCTTAATAGATCAAAAATGTTGAACGACCTATAGTGTGACATGAGAGCGACGATTCCAACGGGAGAGCATGAGCATGTGGGCTAGTGTTTTCACAAGCCTGTTAGATAGAATAAACAGACTGCAATTTAGTAAAATAATGTTAAAATCCAGACAGCTGAATTGTCTAAAGTTTAAATACAAAACCAGCTAGTATTATATAAAACGTATAATAAAGTTAAACAAAAAATAATTTTTAACAAAATATTTTGAATTTTTTAAAACGATCTTAACAACGAAAATAGACGTTATTTGTATGCGTCAATTTAATTTTACATACTTAATTGCATACCTAAATCACAATTTTGTTTAACTGTACAAGATGCATCAACATCTAGGTCCCAACTGCGCACAACTGTGCGAGCTAGTACGCTTTCCTGCAAGTTGTTCATTTGTTCAAGTTTGTTCAGTTGTGCCAATTTGGCTATTTGTGGCTTCAGCAAAGCTCTTGCCATCTGATTAGATTGAGCGAATGAAGGAACGCCTGAACTACGTAGCAGAATGCTGGGAAACCATTTCACAAAAAGGAATACGCTATGCGGAAGAAGTACCAGTGACGATACAACACTCCCCAAAAGCCCATGTGAAAGCTGCACCATGCATGAGAAGCTCGACAACGTCCACTACAAGGCTACTTGTGTTACGAAGATCACAGCAACAACCACATGCGAGAGGCGGACTTGCCCCCTATTTCTGCAAATGGGACTAAACGGAATACTCCTTACCATGTCGAGGCTATAGTCGAGTGGGAACCTTGTGGTAGTCTCATAGCTCAAATGTTGGTTGTGAACGCTCATACATCTTACTACGACATCGACTAGCGTTCGAGTCGTTAAGGTGAATCCTCTGCCCGTTATTCAGTATTTCTCGGCATATCAGCAGCTGAGCGCTGCACCCTGTAACAGCTTGAGTCCCCTTCGGATTCACTGCGAGCCGCACAGCAGATGGGAAGCCCCACCGTCGTGTCAACTGCGTGTTTGCCGAAATGTTATTGATGCTTTCGCGTGCCCTTTGGAGCTTAAAATCCCGATCCATTTTAAAGTCAAATTTGATGATGAGCGCAACACTGCATGTGCAGTACACTATGTGTACTAGCTGTACAGTAAATTTTGCCCTCGACTCAAGGGATTAACGGTGTTAAACGCATTTGATGTGAGGTGAAATTGCGCGTGTAATCACCCGTTGCATTCTAAATGTATGGCTTTGTTTCCACAAATGCGTGAAATAGTAGTTGTGTGCTTGGTGAAGGTGAAACATGAGAGTCACCAACACGCTTGCGCATGACCATAGCATACCTATCATGACGCAGTATTTGCTGAATGGAACGAGTGTCACGATGCAAAACACTTTCGACTTGATGTCAATGAGGCGCATCACTCGATTTAAGGGATGCAGATTCCACGTCACGCGCCATTCTGAGCTGTAGGAGAGCCGCTGACCCTCACTAGCATGATTTGCGACTATCAATGGGTTTTCTGTTGAGGCTAAGAGGAGCTAACCACCATCACAAAGATTACAATGGCGATAAAATTACCTACACAAGGATAACCCGCATATATTTCAGTTTTATGTTCATTGACACACTAGTCCAACCAAAACTACACATTTTGATATGGTGGAGGGAAGTAAGGCTCTGCAAATGTGATGATAGTAATGAACGTGTTGCTTCAGCAAGCCATGCTCGGGTGATTCGCACACATCAATCCGCCTTTCTGTGGGCAACAACAGCTCAATCTTCTATGATGTGAGAAATGGGGGAGGGGGATGGAATAAGGTTACAGTTCCCACTTAGCTCCCAACCCAGAAGTAAGGGAAGCAGTAGTAGCACTAGTCGTAGGCGATGAGGGATCACATATTGCATTCATTCAGAGGGTATTGAGGAGGCACGAAAAAGACCAAAGTCCTGCGGGGAGAGGAGGCATATCAAAGAGAAGGCGGGAAAAGAGCTATACAAATATGGGCAGCAACTGGCAACTTGAGCTAGTGTGGCCCCCACTTAGAGCGCTGGTAGTGAGAGGGTCGGGCTGAGAAAGCGGGTACTGGAAAACCGACATTCGCATCCAGCTGCTGCTGCTGCAACTGCGACGGCTGCCGCACTAGAACTATGGGTGGCTTGCCCACCCGAAATATGTAGATGTTAAGGTAATCCGCTATCTGTATGCAAACATTCGAGGAGTAGAGCAGCACATCAGCAACAGCAAGAATCTATTTGCAAAAGCGTGAAAAAAGGACAAGAGTAAAGAGCAGCCGTTTTCTACAACCAAAGAGGAAAGGCGTGCCTCCATTCTCCACATACTACTTTGGTGAGGTAGAACGGCGGTAGCCATCAGTTCTAATAATACAACAATTTATTTCCCAATTTGCTTGTGGGAAAACCGCAGCTCTATGCGATAATGCAGGAGGAATTCCATTGTAAAGCATTGCAAAAGTACTTGGAAGAGTTAAAAAGCATCACTCCGATAAAGGCAAACTTACGCAGCAGCACCAGAGCACAAAAGACTCTGGAATAGGACAATTGAAGTACTGATTGAAGAATAGAGCAAACGGACCGATCAGGACTGAGTCCGCCAAGGTCATTTCACTCTTTGACATATGATCAACCTACAATGAACAGTAATTTATACGAGGAGCTCATTGGCTGTATGTTTATTAAAATATCAAGTATTCATTAAAACCTACATGTAAAACATTCGTTCATAAATGCTCTAGGGAACATTTTGCCTCCTTAAAGCTCCGAATTTGGAATCAAATAAGACCAAGGGAGGTGAGGCTATAAACAACTAGATCATCGAAATGGCTCAAGGTTCCACATTAAACGAAGGCTTTCCCAAAGTAGCATTAAAATTCCAGTATGCTAGGCGTTCTTCGTAATTAAAATTGCTCCAGGTCTATGAAAACGCCATGAATTGTGTGCACATCATTGTGCGCAAGTTTCTGTGTTTTATTTTTACAATGAGTTTAAATGTGGCCCCTCACACAATGAAGAAAAATGGCTGGGAACCAGCGACAAATGGATAAGGATGTCAATAATATGAATGAAGAGGAATGTAAACAAACATACTAACCAAACCGGTGAAAAACGTAGCGTGTCGAAAAGAAATGAGATTTAACAAATGTTTATAACTGAACCCAGTAGAATCTATTGTACTGCCCTTTTAGCGGTGGAGCGCATCTATGCAATCTTAAAAAATGCAGGCAAGGCGATATTTGACCATGAATCACACTTTGCATAAATTTAACCCCCCTTCCTCACTTTCGTAAAGCTCAGAGATTCGCAACCTTTCCACAATTTACCCGGAAATGTATTATAACAAATAAACAAATGACCAACCTTTAAAATTATTTACCCCTTTTTTGTATGTTTCAGGAAACATGAGTAGGATTTAAATGATGAGGATTAGACAGGTGGACTTTAAACCAAAGTAAACATTACTTATCAAGGCAGAGAACACTAACATGAGTTAAGACGAGTTATCGACAATGATAAATCCCAGTCAAAAAAGTTCAAGTAAAACCCATGAAGGCTCATCAGTATAGTCTATCAACCGACACCAATTAGAAAGAGTGGTCGAACAGGACGAATTGGGAGACTGACAACATGCTAACATCACCAGAATTGAAAGATTAAATACAATTTAACTTCGTCACTGTAGACTTACCGATCCAATGCAGCAAACTGACAAACCTCAAACGACTGCCCAACCATTATTTAAGGGAAGGCTAGCCAATTACTTGAGAATCATCGAAAAGTTTGCTACGAAGCTTGGGAATAGGTAGAACAAAAAATCCACTTAAGCGAGTAAAGTTCGTAATGCTAAATCAGACAGTGATGGTGGGGTAGTCGTGAGGGGTCGAAGGGATGGGTAAACACAAAACCACTTTCGATTCTGCTTAGCAGGTACAAAGGCACACCAAAAGCGCAGTGCACGTGTTCCAACGGACCCACCTCACGAGATTTGGGGTGAGCACGCGAGCACAGGCGCGGAGTGACAAAACGCACTGGGCGCTGAGGTCTGCTCAACTGCAGCTCTAAATGACACCTGATCCAGGCTCGTATGATTTCAGTTTTTACGAGGACTAATCACAAAACCAAAATTGGATAAGCATGAAACTGATTAACTTCCTCTGACGTATCCCTGTTTTGCAATGGGGTGTGAATGGACTACATATTTCCATCAATTGTAGGAATAAAGCGCAAGCTTATGTACGGCCACAATATGCAGTTTTTGCAAAAGAGCGCGAAATTACTTTAAGCATAGGATAAAAGACTAAGAAAGGGAATAGAACATACCACAAGCTTCAAGATGACCTTGACGGCAACAAATCCGAAGGTGATAAGAAAGAGGACAAGATGGTTCGTGTAAAGATGCAATGGTGAGCGCACCGCAACCATTATTGCCAAAAACAAAACCAAGCCGAACGGAAATGCCGGAAAGAGAACACTGGTATTCTAAATGAAGTGAAATTATGAAGCGAATAGTGTTTAAAATAAAATACTAAATAAAGCTGGGGAAGCACAGACGTTGATCGCCATCCACTTTGCCGATGAGGGCTACGCAACACTCAACCGTTGTCTTTCAAATATGGCCAGTGGCAGCCCTTACTAAGGGGCTGTATGGAACATAAATTAAGTGAATTTACAACGGTTCCATCCTGAGGATACACAGTTGAAGGAAGAGGCCAATTTACCGATGTTTATAGTGGAAATGGGTGGTCACCCACAAATGCTTGATTAGCCAAATACTTTAACATAAAAGCCCGCACATGAGAACCCATGGATATTGCTGAACTTGATTCAGTATGTTAAACGCCAGCGGGTGGTCGTGGTTACAAATGTAAATTAGTTGCGTTAAATGAACACTTAACCACTTGAGGGAAGAAAATTTCCTGCTAAGATTCGCAAATGCTGCTTCAAATAAGAAACACTGGGTCATGATAAAAGTTTGATTTTTAGGCCAATTAGCGCGAAGTGTTCCCCATATTCCTGAAAGTAGCAACAGCCTAGCGTAATGAACGCGTTAGCTAATCCCAAGACCGTGTGGTTATTAGCATAAAGATGAACGCTGACTTAACAACGTGTTGAGCCCCAGCACAAAGAACACCCAGGATCGTTAAAAAACAGATCAGTAATAAAACGGATCTCTGCCCAGATATTTGAACTATTTTCCTGCTTCCCATTGAGCGCCCTACAGAGTGGCGTGAGGCAGGCACAAGCAGGAATATTATGGCAACATCGATGATAATGAAGCCAATCTATGCGCAGTTTAATTACAATTGCTACCAAACGGTTATCTAAGGTAATCAGCTCTGAAGAGGCATAGCAATAACTTTATATTCTTATCACTAAATGAAAGGGAAGTCACTGCACATACTTCCAGACTCTATACACATTTCTTCCAAGTTATTTAAAATGACAAAGTGTGAAGCGTATGAATGCTTATGGGGAAAATGCGGAGCGCAAGCCCTTAGGTATAAAGATTCAAATAAGCCTGAAAACCTATTTTCAATACCGCACCCATTAATGGAAAAGTATACTAAAATGTGCATATCAAAGCGATTAAAAGCAATAAATGACGAACCAGCGGATGTAAGAAACTCACAGCAACAGTTGTCCCTGCCTTTCCAGCTCCACCTTGCGAGATTATTGAAAAAAAGTGAGAAATGTTTATAATCGCTACCGTTGAAATCACTAGAAAGGGCACATATTTAAGCGGCATTCCAATGATCGGAACCTAAAAAAGGCAAAGCGACGTCCAAAATTGCAAAAAGATTGTGTCAGCAAAGTGCGCAAAAATTCTGGCCACCTACACGATTACTCCAAAATCCTACACCAAATACCGCTGTCCAGAGAAGAGCTAGCATAACACCAATTTGTCCTTCGGTAACATCGAGCCTAACAGTCGACAAGAAAACTGAACTTACCTTCCAAATTCCAAATATCCAGTTATGTAACACTGCCAGTGAGCCATATAGAAAAGCGCAATAAATGTGAAGAATTGGATAAATACTACAATAGGGTGTGTTCCAATTCCCACAGTCACACACAAGCAGAGAGGAACAAAAACTGAAGGCTGTAAGGGCATTGATGCAGGACCTTACCCGAAGCAACCGCATCACAGCCATGATCGAATAGCTCTCCAAGAGGAGTGACCGTATTAGTTTGGCGGGCATGTTTGCCATCCAGTGCATCCAGGGTTTGGTAGATGAAAACACATAATGCAGCGAGCACAAGAGACCAAGGTGGCACCTAAAACCAATTATTTGGACTTATTGACTTACTTCAGACTTCAGATCAGGGCTATAGTACAGCAAAATTAGAACACTAACTGAATTAATAATCAGCCCTGTGAGCGTCAAGGTGTTCGGAGCGATACATTTAGGTATATAGGGGACTAGACTGCACCAAAACACTTGAAAGTAGCACTCTGAAATCGAAGAACCTCTCGACGAATATTTATGCTCCTTAAGTGTTTGAAGTTGTTCAAGCTTCAGAGGCTCGTTACCACGACCCTTTAGCATCGTATGCGCGCAGACACGACCCAGATTGTCAGTCAGGCTTAATAGCCGAAAGGATCAAATATACCAATCGGAGAAAAGCGCTATGATTACTCGTTATTTAAATATATATATATTTTACATTTTTTGTATGCGTTTATAAAACCTTGGTGTGCTTTATGCTTCGAGCGAAGCAAGATAGGATTGTTTTCAACCGTACAAACTGGAGCATCTTTACTGTATGTAACTCAGAGATCGCGATAAAATCGGGCAAAATACTAAGGCCGAACCGATGTGTATGATTGTTCATTTATCAACACCTCCTAGCACAACTGTAACTCGTAAGACTTCAATAGGATTTCTGCCCCTACATCCTTTGCCTTGTATATCACAAGAGATGGTTTACTGTGCAGAGATATATTGAACTACACTAAAAGGTCTCAAACTAAAATGGAAACAAAATTACAGGCTCCTGAAACTTCTTGCTGAATAGAAAAAGGCATTAGTTGTAAATTGCTAGTATTTAAGTTGACCTTTACAGGAGAGAGGCGGGAACCAAATTTGAACATGGAGGAATCACTCCGAGTGATATCTGCTATTCGGCTCATCTGGACTTCCATCCTCGTTCTTCCTGTAATCAGTGTCTAAGAAATCTACTGCAACTAACCCTCTCTTGAAGTCCGTATAGAAGAATTAAGCTTGTGCCTGGCCCGAAGGCAATCTCACGTGTACAAGTATAAACAAAGCCAAAGCAGCCGCCAGACACTAAATGTTCACATGATCAAAGTTTTACGCTGTTCCTCTCTTTTTGAGCAGCGGGATCACAGTCTTGTAAGGAGATTCGGGATAGTGTTCGTTATGACACCTATGCAGAGGTGAAATAAGGAGATGGATGGCTCAGGAGTTGTCGCTTTAGCTGCTAATAGTCTGCGTGAGGCACAGGGTCAAGGCAAAGCCGAATGGAAACTTCACCAGTAATCCTTCTATTGTAAAGTATTTTAAGAGCATCTCGCATCACAAATGGATGTTGCAAGCGATGCACATAAAGGTAGAAGTCGTTAAAAATGGGTGATTTGCATTTCGCTGCCACTAGTGTAGTGTTCTGAGGCAACCCACTGGATAGAAGAGGGCATAAGATTAGGCTAAATGCAGATATTCGAGTTTAGGAGAAAAGGGATCAAGACTGACCTTACAAGAACTAGGCAAATCCCAATGCATAAATAGTGTATTACAGATCAAAATTTAACATGCTCCAAACACCAGACTGTGCACTCGAGAGCCAGTCGGATGACAAAGTGACTGCAAGGTGGTCAAGTAAAGTATTGCTAAAATTACGCACTGCAGTGAAGGGGCGCAATTTTACTTTGCCGTACTTAAGCAGAGTACAGGCACGTTATCAGACTAGCTCTGATGGTTTCGATTTACTTATACTCCTTTTAATTGTAACTGTAATACTTTGTTTATGTGACCACCTGACGTTCGGCGATCACTTTGGGATTTGTCTGGCTCTTGTACTCATGAGCTGGCCTCCGAGCCATGCTCAAGTCCATTTGCTCTGTTCTCTTTTTCTACCGGGTAAGAAGTCTCGGGCCGCCACACTGGTGGCAGAGGAAGGCTATTGGACTTTTTTCCAATGACCTCCATCCTATCACGTACCGCTTGTTGCATGGGCCTACGGTGTGGAAGAGATGCATTTGCAACGGTCGCGTGGACAGTGATTCATCCCGTTTTCCCTGTAACGTGTCTGCTGTAGACCAGAGTTCTACCGTCTAGTCCTGGAAGTAATTGATGGTCAATAGGTGTCTGCGACCCCAAATCTTGTTGTCAGACCAAACGTAGCTCCATATCCAATTGAGGCTATAGAGGAGACCAAGTACGGTTCCTCAGTTTCACGCCATCTGTTGACTTGCGTGGTTGGCTCGTGGGCGCTTTCATGTAGTAGCGAATATGTTGCGATGGCTGGCGCGGGAGGTTTATTAGGGGGAGCACCGAGGATGTCGCTCAAAAGAAGAGAGGGGCAGTTTAATGCTTTGTTTATGGGAATATCTGATGTCAACGGTCGCTTTAGGATTTGTCTGATCCTTATACTCGTGGGTTGACCTTCGAGCCATGCTTAGGCCCGTTGCTTTGTTCTATTGAGAATACATTTATCCAACCTCACTTACTGCCTTCTTCTACCCTATGAGAAGTCTCTGGACGCCACAGTAACTATCTTGAAAATGCCCATTAAGTCATCCTCCAGCTTTTCCTTTCCTAAAAGACTATGATGAAGGACATAGTGGGCAGAACGACATTACAGTTGCAGTGTATCTTTTACATTTGATCTTCAGTACAGATATTCAGTGTAATGCTTTGTTTATGGGGCCACCCAACGTATGGCTCTCATTTCAGGATTTGTCTGGCGCTTGTATGTGTAAGCTGCTCAGGTCTAACTGCTTTGTTCTCCTTAAGATACAAGTATCCAGCTCAGCTTACTGCTTCTTCGACACGGTGGGAAGTCTCAAAATGCTACATTTAGCATTACCTTATGTCTTTTACCTAACGTGGAATCTCCGGTTATAATGGCAGCGTCTTTAGGCTCCTGCAAAGACAGAAAACACACGGTTCTTGTGTAAAATTCGCCCAAATTTGCCGCACAGAAGTATTTAAATTGTTGGGATGGTTTGAAGGATATTCGGCCCAGCTTAGGTAATTAAACAAAGTGTGTGCTGCGCCTATTCAACAAACACTGCTGCTATTAGAAATGACTGAGTCGCCAAACGTTTTAAAATCTTCCAAGGTTGCCCTAACCAAGTTATAGGATTATGGTTGTTTAAGATGGTTAAAAACATTGTGTCCATATTGAGCCTGACATTGATTGATCCTTAACCATAAATGGAAATCATCCTCTTTTACATAAAACCCATTAAACCATCTTTGATGATGCTGCTTTTCACGATACCGCAAAGCTACGAGAGCTCCTTTGTTTTACCATTTACATTTGAGGTTAATTAATGTCTTGCCCTCAGCACTCTTATTTTCACCTTTTTCATCCCACCTCGATTTGTAAAATCTTTTTAACTTGAATATTTTCATAGCATACAGTGTCCTTGCTACTTCGAAGTCAACCTTCTGTTGGTGATTGGCTGGTCATCCAGGGCCAAGTCTTACTAATCCCCTATTGCACGGTTTTATTCTTCATGGCGTTTGTTCGCGCAGCTGATGCGTTGTTGGCTCGACTTAAGTCGGCTTCCTTCTATCGTACAAGAATTTCTAGGCTTCTATGGACGGTGACCTCTAATGATAGTGTTAAAATCACGAAATGTATCACCTCGTTTCCGTTGTTGGCTACTTGTACTTCGGATAGAATTCCGGACATACCGCAGATGCCACCCATTGAAGATGCAAATATTCCTCTTAACGCCCTTGGTGAACCGACCTTTGCTTCTCTTGGGCTTAATAGCTACTGGCCATCTGGGTGGTACCAAGCAGCTCTTGAGTTTTTGCATGTGGATCTAAATCTTCCCTGGTGGGCTGCTATTGCGACGAGTATGCATCTATTCGTGTATCGCTTGATATCTTAAGCTTTGCTGCGTATGTGAATAAGTTTATTTTATTTGTTTTGCATTTTTTGAAATTACATGTGTGGTTCTCTTTGATCGCTACACAAGCTTTTAAAACCTTTGCAACAGTTGTGCAATGTGTGTTTAGCTACTGTCGTCATTCGCCTCTGCCTAATTCCATTCGTGATCAATCAACGTCGAAAGCTGGCATCATATACTAATGTCATGCCTCAGATTCATGCCTTGCAGAATCGCATGACAAGAGCTCGAGTGGCTTCCGACTACATCGAAAGTAAGAATTTTGCCTCATGGCAAAGCATTTCTTTATGGGTTTCTAAAATCTGTCTTTGCTTAGTGATGAAGGTTTCGCAAGAAATGCAACAGTTAATGAAAAATAACGACGTCAATTTACTAAACAGCATGGGTCTCGCACTAATCCAAGTACGCAAGTATTTGACTTGTCATTCCTCGCGATAACAGAGATAGTAATAATAATCCCTTTAAACTTTAGGTTCCCATTTTTCTCTCTGTTTTTGCTGGTCTTCGGGGAATGGCCCAGCTACCAGTAGAGAGCCTCCAAACCGGTGGTCTTGGCTGGTTTGCTGATCTGACTGTTTGTGACCCCTTCTATGTCCTCCCACTATATAGCATGTCGTCCATTTTCTTGATGTTTGAGGTACGTCCATGCTTATAGGTGGGTCTTCGGCGCCTAGATAGGGGATCTACCATTAATTTCCTGGCCTGTTCTGTTTGTCTAAATTACGCGTGCATTCAGCCATTGAACTAATAAATTCAGTCCAAGTGATTTAATGCTTTATTCACTATGAAACCAATGGCGAATATAGACTGGTTATCTATTCTTTACCTTAGTTCGGAGCTGATGTGTCTTCTCAGGGGCTTACAACTGGTGTCCGACTTGCAATGCGCATCTTCCCGGTAGTGGGTTTCTTTATGATTATGCACATGCCTTCGGTGAGCAAATCAAGTTAACCAAGGTCCTATTCATGACTTCTCTCTACTAGCTGCGTTCCCTTCTCTAGGCACTCCTTTGGTATTGGTCAATCAGCAACACAATATCAATTTCGCAGGCTCTCATACTACGCACCAAACCTGTAAGGACATATCTAAAGTTCCCCGAGAAAGTCAACCCACCACCGCAACTTGGAAGAAAGAAAGGATTTGTTGAGGGCTTCAAGGAGTGTACGTTTGGTGCTACACCTCTATTCTTGGCTGAAAGTGTGTACACATTTCTTGCCTGATAAGACGATTAACCTTAGTTTGAACTCCCAAAGTTGAAGTTTTGGTCACTCACCTTAAATTTCTGTTTACTAACAGTCATATTTCACCATTGATCGAATGCTCTTTGTAGCGATGAACAATTCGCGGCTGCTTGCAGAGCTTGAGGCTCGCGAACGAATGGACGCCGAGCGTTGGCAAAAAGCAGGAATGGGACCCATTCCGAAGACTTTTGCATACGACATAAGGACTCGAACAAAGAAGCCTGTCGTCACTGTGAGAGGCACTTCTGTTCCTGAGAAAGATCAGTCCCAAACTGTGAAGACTTCCGTTTAATATCCTCGTGTACAAAATTCGACATTTCGGTATTCATAGATTTCTGATTAATAACGAGTCTAAGACACACAAGAACGCGTACAATGTGTAGCTAACCCAATAGGAAACAGTTCGGAGGTGTGTTTTTGACTAGTGGTTTATTGGAGGTTCTCTACGACGTTCGTCGTCAATGCAAAGTGTACAAACAAAAGTGACTGGATATGCTCATACAAGGCGCAGGATGCAGGAAATAATCCTGTGAATAACAAACACGCGCCGGAGCAACAGATTAATCAGCTTCATACAAGTCAGTGAGGTGATAAAAAGGGGTTTTATTTCGCAGTCAGCTTCATCAGTTCCCCTTGTAAGGTTTCAACTTCCAAGTTGGACACGTATCTTTCTTCTTCTAAGCATGGATCAAACTAAAATGGAGGGAAAGCCATTCACGGAAACATTAATCAACCAACAAGCCAGACCTGTCATTGTAAAAACTATGCATAAAGTGGTCAAATAGTCGGGAGAAAATTAGCGTCTGGTGCATTTGTGGACGTACTTCTCCGACTGAGAGTTCAATTCCTTCGGGAAGGTTTTGTTGCATTAGATCAAAAATGACGGGAAGGTCCACGGTTCTTATGTTCTCAGCGTAAACAATCCGACAGTAGTAACTTAAATCAAACTCAGTTCTAACTTTTGTTGAGTTGGGGAAGTAAATTTTGTATAAAGTCTTCCTGGGCGGGAGTGGAAAACTAAATGGGGAGGAGAGTTTGGTACAAATAAGCCTTGCAGTACACAGTTAGGGCTAAAAACTCACGAGTCTACGGAGCTTGTCCAACGTTTCAGGGATCTATGTAGATATCGTTCATACTTTTCCAGAGTAGGAAAGTCATAGCTCTTGAGACAAAATTGAAGCTTTGGAAAAATGGGAATCGGGGGTTTTCGACACTAGCATCAAGAGGTAAGGGATAAGATATGATTTACGATATAGAACGGGTCATACGAGAATGTTTTAAAGCGCCTGGTAAGAAAGATTCGAGGGTAAAGTCTATGAGAGAATATTTCGAGTGATCCCATTAGGAGGCATGAAGAGGTACAAATCTACAAATAAAAAATGGCTTCCTGAAAATATTGAAATTTGTCGTACAAGTTCTGCCAAGGTTCATGTGAATCACCGGGAACTAGGCAGGAGAATAAAGAGGTGAAAGATCCGAAGACGAAGGCTAACCACAAATGCGCGGCATACGCAAATTAATTGCCGCGTCAACTACTAAGTCTTTAAAAATTGCGAGCATTCATTTTAAATTTACAGCATCAATGGCATGTGACTAACATACATTTGGAAGAAAATAATAATTATTGTTTTTTGGAAGGTCATTTTCTGCGAAACATTTCAAACCTTTTCTCTGGCTCTCATTTGCAAAGGGGCGTGCGATGCTGTCAAAAATTGCCACCGCCTCTAGCACAAAGCTGTAACTTTATTGCCCATAGGACAAAAGTCCTAACAAGAGAGCTTTATTTGACACGCTATGGGAATGCTCCCATCCACACTGCGGCTTGTAGCAATGCCGAGAAAGAAATAAGTACATCGAGTGCGGAGTTCCACAATCCAGATGAATCAGCCTATGAGGGAGAGAATGTGCGCCACCGTCACACGTCCGAAGATTAGACGGTGCTCCACAAATAGGATGACTTATATGCCAGTCACTAATATTAAAAATCTACCATGAGAACAAAATCATGCAATTAAAGATGAAACTCCAATTCGTATCATGCAGACAATGAGTTCCATTTATTTTCCCTTGTGGCTATCGCGAATAACTCTAGAGTGGGATTTGTCAAACATTTCCCACATGGCGTAACTTTCATTGACACTCGCATCCCTACACGAGATGAGACTGAAACAGCTGGGCGTAATTGGCAGATTTCGCTTCCGGACGCTGTTGTAATGGGAGCATTTTTAGATTTGCCTTTTGGTAATGATAAGGCATGTGTGCATTCTTGTCTTTAGAGAGATGACGTAGAGGCGGGAGGATCAAGATCGACGCCAATACGACGGCCACCTTTACAGTGAATGACATAAAGCAGATTCCTAACCATAAATAATGGATTTGGCACATCTTTATGTGCATGGGTGTTGGTATTATGCCTGTTGAGGCACCCATCCCTGAGATGTTATAATAACTTTAAAGCAAAACCTTTGCAGGTAGTGGTTAATATTATACAAGTGGAATACGGGAATGGAGTGAACTCCATATGCAGACGTAGTCCTCAGCCTCCCTCTCGTGGAGTTATTAGAAGTTAATCATTCTAAGAAGTTGTGTTTCTTTTTAAGACAACTTAGAAGTTTGTCAGAGGCAGGAATTTTAAAAGAGAATCCTTAACCAAGTCGGGTTCGCCTTCTGGTGTTACCAGTAAAATATCCAAACACTTATCATTGTTTAATAATTAGCATAAAAATGAGCACTTGTATCTTTAGTTAAAAAGAAGACTTGGAGCTTTGACATAGCCCAAAGACCAGCACAGAAGGCAGAAGTACTATGTCCGTCAAAGAATTCGTCACTCGAACAGGCGGTGGAATAAACTATTACCGTAGCAAGGCTTAACTTTTATCCATTGCTGGTATTAGCGGCGCTTTCATAGGTGAGCAATTTTCCAGGCCGAGTGGGCTGGTCTCATGGCCATGCCAAAAATCCTGAGTTCTCCTGTTTGTCAAAAAAATTGCTTTTGATTTCAAGGAGGTCTCGGACCGCACTTTTATGACTGTTGGAAATGCTGATTTAACTGCAAACATTTGAGGGCATGTTTAGATAAAGCTTTGACTCCCTCTCCAGATCCATACTTAAACTTTTCTATTGACAAGTTGGCGAACGTTGTTGTAATGCTTTGTTTGTGTGGCTGTCTGTACGCCTGGCGATGTCTTTGTAACTAATCTTGCTCTTTTACGCATGGGCTGAACTTAAGGCCAAGCCGAAACCCAATCCATCCCGTTTCACGTTGAATACATGGACTTGGTCCCACTTAATGCCTTCTGTTTGGTGTGAAGTATCAAGACTCTATGGTTATGAGCAATTATTTTACTTTAAATGTCGCAATATGCCTCCCTGCATAATTGTCTATTCTTGCGGGCTTTTGTGTGCGATTAGAAAAAGGAATTATCATTTCGGCAAAACTGTGCCGAATTGGCAAACATGCAACATTTCGAAACTTCCCACGAGGTATAAAAGTAGTAAGTGGAGCTGAATACATATATTCAAGGAAAAGGGGAAGAGGTTGGGCTTTGGTTTGTGCAAAGGCTAACGAGTGTAAGAAGAGTAGCAAAGTGACTACCAATTATGCAGGTAGTCAGATAAACAGGGCCTTACACAGACGGGCTTATATTCGCTTATTTCCTTTGTTAAAATGTGGTGTAACTATGATCAATGCGTATACCTATTATGCCACCATGAAATCTGCCTAAAATTCAACAGAAAACACAATTTCGGTGGAACTGACTTGATTGGCGAACTAAAAGTAGTTGCGGATGTTGGCGCATTGCAGAGGCTACCTCCCATAGCGAAGGCAGAACAATCAACCATGCGTGTCTAATCAAGACCAGGAGTCAAATGATCTACAAAGCATTACAATTAGCAGCCAAAATTTCCTCTTTTTTCCTTATTTTCCACCATCCGGCCTTGGCTTTTAGTCCTCCAACGTCACGGTCATAAGGTTGCAAAAACCATAGGAGTAAAGCACAGTCTCTTGGTTATATTTGAAGTAGAACAAATTTTGGGGTGATACTTAGCTAACCCCACCAATAGTTTCCATACACTATGTTTATTTCAAATTATTCTTGTCTGCATTTAAATGGCAGAGAAATTGGTGGTCCACTTTTGGTGGTGCATTATTACATCTTGTTATTGTCCCTTACTCACCAATTCTACCCTTCACAAATGATTTAATGGCACGATCCCTTACCACTCACACAGAGGAGGGTGGATAAAATATGGTGCCTTGATACCTTGTTTTCATCAGCTTTCAACCATTCTGCTGTTTTCGAGAATGCAGATAGTGTGCATTTGCGCACTTTAAGTGATAATTCAGTTTTGTGCATTTTCTTTGCACGTCTTTCCGTGATACTTTGGCTTTGTACAATTTGATGGCTACTCGAAACCCAACACTGGGTACAGAGCACTTCCCTCGCTAAATAAGGAAGAAATGAAGTTATCAATATGCCACTTTATTGGTAGTAACTTTTGTGGTTTGATTAGCGAGTCTTTACTCATGCAGAACGCACTTTCGTAGTGGACTACACGGTGGCAATAACTTAAGGAATGGCGCCCTACTGCTTTCTACCCCAAATGAAAGCAATATGAGGGTTTACATTTTAATTTGAAAGGTGAAATAGCCTTTAACGCATTTGTAACTAGCATTGAGTAGCCGCATCCAGAGCTATCGCATGTACACCGAAGACAAGAAAGTAGACTTTCAAAGTAATGCATCTGGCTGCACTCGGGCAAAACTTGAGTCGGCCGGTTTCATCCACTATCACTTAAGACACTACAACTATGGTTTTGCATCATGTGGTGAGGCGTTTGACGTTGGACTTTCTTCCAAACTGAAGCCAGTGGGTTCCAAAATGAAACTGCAGCAATTTCTTCAAATTAATTAAATAATAACAAATTTGTGTTTTGGTGCAATGGGAATGCGCAAAAAAGGAATGAGAGGTGAGTCCTCTAAATGGGAACGCGGTTTCACGCTCTGACACCGGAAAGTATAAACTGTTGAGGCACGCGCTTGTTGTGAGACACTTCCAGGTACTGTTAGGAGGCAGCGAAGACTACGCCGAGGAGCGGAAATTCTACCCGTGAAGACTGACATCCTCCTGTAGTTAATGAGAGGCAAGTGAAATGCTAAATTGTCAACATTTTATGTGTAAGAATGCTGGATGGAATAGCTTCAACCATTTTATGCTAAGGGTAAGAACCTCAAGCATTGTCTGGTCTATTTTGTATTCATTCAGCGGCTTATGAATGAGCACAAACAACCAGTTTTCAACGAGACACCAAACTCTCCACTAACTGAGTAAATTGGTGGACAAATAAGTCTCCGGTACTTTGCTAAAGATGCTAGACAGACGAAAAATGCCTAGTGGATGAGTGAGGACGCACTGTTGATGGTCGTGAGAAAAAGAGCTTGGGGCTAACATTTCGCTTGCATTGAGCACCGCCTTTAGGCAAAGTTGAAAAACACATAACTTATTCACGCCATGCGAAAATTATGAATTGTTAGTACCAGAAATTGACCGGAAGGATAATAAAATAACAAAATTTGTTACACCATTGTGATCAAACAAGTGCGGAGTTGTGGAGAGCGAGCAAATTTCTCATCTGCTCACTTACAGGCTGACGCATTGCAACGACCACGTCCCAACTCCATTTATCCTTGCCCGAAGACTCCTCCTGGCTGCCTATCATGGCTGTGAAATCCTTACAGGGTTAATCCTATGAACTGGAGCCAAAACAAAACACGTCTACTCTAATTTATGGTGTTATGCAGCTGCAGCAAAAAAGCGAAAGTGATGTGAACGTAGATTAACGACTTGACATTGTGGATAAAGTGAAATATGTGTCTCATAGGTACACTAAATAAATGGAGGATTGTTAGGGTCGCGATTTCAGCCCTCCCAGTGGCAAAGCAAATAACCATAAAATGATTTTAGAATATAAATTAGTGACACAATGCAGCATTTCTTGAAGGAGAATGAAGGCATAATGGTAGAGTGGAATTCGCAACGGCGGTGGGCCAGCCGCACCTCACATCCAATTCAAGAGAAATTAAGAAGGATCCCGACTGTAATGGCTTCCAGCCTTGTTAGCTTGTTAGTTTTCTCCAATGCAAGGATTGATAACATGTTGGTTTCGCTTTAGAGCTGACCCACCACATCAATCTGGGCACCACCCAGCTAGGAGAGAAGTGCAAAAGTACTGCATATTTACTTATTTGGTATCTTCATTCATGCAAGTTAATCAGTTCTGCGACAAACTTCTCCGAATAGTTCGCAGCTATTGTGGTTTTCATAAATAACAGCTTCACTGCGAACCTCGAAACTGGGGTAGTTGCCAAAGGTAGACGTCATTTTTTCAGCCTCCATCAGAGATAGTTGCTGATCCTTCCAGCTACAGCAACTGCACCTCAGTTGCTGAGTTAAGGCTCGGCATTTAACATCAACATGATGAAGATGATTGCAAAAACGCATTTCTGAAGTGCAAAAAGGATGGCGTTGTCCAGAGGTCACACTCAATGAGGCCAATGATCGACAGTAAAACATCCGGATGACAAAGACGAAAAGTAAACAAAAAATTAAAGTTATGAAATGAAAAGGCAATCATGTAGTTTGGAGGGGTTAGGAAGTCGAAAACAATGTTTTGGCACAAACTCCACTTAATTCTGTTTTGTTGTGGTCACAACAGCCTCTAGAGCAGCACAGCAATGTAAATGACGCGCTCAAGGTATGGATAATGCAACCTTCGGCTTAGAATGTTAACAAACGGCCATTAATAGACAGATGCCTCTCAGGATATACGCATTTCCATTAAACTTATGAACTTTATGGGAAAGGACAAATAATATGGAGGACAGTTCAGATAGTTCAAATAGGAGGTAAGCCAAATATCGTTGCCCAGTTAAACAAGATGACTGTACAATTAGTTGCATAGTCTTCACTATGCGGGAGATTTGCGGGGACCGGTGCCATCTGCCAAACAAAGCATGTTGGCGTGCGATTGTGTGAGTGCCTCAGAAATACGTAGAGTAGGTGCAGAGTGAACCTGTCCGAGTCAGCGATAAGATTGTCGTATTTACGACCCTTTGAGTCTCAAAGTTGATTTCCTATCACAAATGAATTGACAAATGATCGACAATATGAGGCGGGTTCTTATAACGCCTCTTCCAGTAGGGCAAACATAGACATTGTTTAACTAAATATCACGACTAACAAATCGGTTTAATGTCTAGTAAACCAGATGCGCCCTACTTTGAAAAAGCTATTATTTGGCGTAATCACCACTTATGGCAGCAAATCTTCCCATATATTCCTTTTTGATGCTTGACTGGCGAAGAATGTACGCAAGAATATTAAGGAAACTAAATGAGGGATTCCTCCGTACGCCTTTCATGCATTCTTGCACCACATACAACCCCTCAGCGTCCTCTATTCAGAGTCTGCCGCAGAAGCTTGATACCAGTTAGTGAATATGCTACTGCGCCGAGCTGGTTGACAAGAAAGCCAAATCTGCAGTAAAAAATGCGGGCCCGCCTAAGCGATTGCCACAGTCCCAGTGATTTGTGGGTCGACATCACAGGTCTCTTTTCACTTGGAGATGTTGTGAAAGGTGTTCGGATGGCAAGATTCGCCTCCGTTGAAAATCTCCTGGGGCTTTTAAAAAATGCACGAGACTAAATGCCGTGGATTTAAGAGATCACTAAGGCACAATACTTAGTCCTTTCTACGACTGGGATGAGCATATTTTTACAGAAAATAAATTGCTTACCGCTCCAAATCCCACCAACTTCAACGACTTTCAACTAAAGGAATCAAATGGTATAACCTTGCATTATTTTATGAAGTGCCCGAGGAGTATAAATGAATCACATGAATATGCTAATTTTAGGCGTCTGTTTAGATAAGTGAAGCATTAATTGGACCTAGCACAACCTGTTGGGCAGAGTCTGCTCATCGCACTCACCGCGGAGATGGGAGATAACGCCTCTGTCCGCGCCAGTCTCGTCACTCGCTCTTTCCATATTTGCTCATTTGGGTGTTTCCACCGCCTACGGCCTTATCAATAATTCCTACTGATAAATGGCATAGCCCGTATCCTTCTTTGAGGTTTTGACTGCACAAAACATTCCTATTAAAATGATCACCAAATCATTTCCTTTCGTTTTTGAAGGCCCTCACACACACTACTTAAAAACACGATGTGGTTGTCGACCCTTATTCAATGAATCAAAATAAACTTACTAAACTTCTCAAACTCTAGCTAAACAAGCAGCCTCAATTCAATCGCTTGATACTCTTCCTTATCTTGCACTTTCTCAGTCAGCTCGAAGTAAGTTTAACCTGACGATTCATCATAACATGCAAGGCAGGAGCAAGGTAATCATTCCACATTTTCAGTGGTACTCACAAAACTCTCCGAATTTGTTTAACTCGCCAAAGTTTGTTCGGAAGTATTTGAGGGTAATTTTATCAATTTAATGTAAATATGTGCGCCACCATCCCCCTAAATTTATCAGAACGAACATGAAACACTGTTCTACTCGGACTACCCTCATACCACACAAAGCACGCGATTTCATGAGGGTATTTGTGCAAACGCGTACGCCCATGCAAAGCAGCCGTCTTCTTCCAGTTGATATGGAGCGCTGAGGCTTCCCTTAAAAGCGAAAGAAGACACCATCATCGTGCAGATCATGGGCTACGGACATACAGCTGGATTTGGGGTACTGGCATAGCCTGTACACCACTCCTTCAAGCAGAGACGCATTGATGGGCACTCAAGGTGGTCTGATGCCAAAACCGAGCTAAGCAAGCAATGTAAGCATTGCCAGCCTCTCTCCCATCTTCCTCTCATATTGACGAAACCGAGTCCTTCCTTGATGAGGTCTGTTCTCTTCATTCAAGTAGATCCCAAAATGGGACAATTTTGGATGTTGTAAAACTTTTTACTGGAATTGTTGATTCACCTGTCGATTAAAAGGTTTTATTTGTTGACTTTTAATGATACCACATCCTAAATGCTTTCTCAGGTGTGTCGAGTGGCTATCTTTAAAGGTGGATGTACCAACAAATCAAGTACCGACTGTCATTTATCATGTGATCCTCCATTGCCAGCCTGATAATGCCGCATTTGGTAGAGGACTGACACCTCCGAGAGGTCGTGAAATAACTCCTTCCTCCTCAAGTGTTAGTGAACAATTCCACAAAATTTTCTGTGCGGCTCAAGACCTAGAAGACAACTATTAAATGTGAAAATGTTCCCAGTTTTTAACCAAACTAACCTCATACGGTTTCAAGGGTGTTACTCGTGCTAATTGAGTGTTGTTACTTCGCCAAGTTACAAGACTTCGTGAAACTTAAGCCAACATTAATGCCAATACATTCGAAAAACCTCGGTTGCCCCTTTTCTTAGCATTTAAGAGAGAAGTGGGTGTGGAGGTCACTTGGGCGCAAGCGAGACATGCACTCTAAGATCCACTCCCAGATATAGCGGATGGGACTTTGTTGAATCTTCAGGCAAGGCATTTACGTTTCGTTAATCCGCTCAAGTAATTTCCTTTAAAGCCGACTAGCACGATTTTTGAACATTTGAAGAAAAACAGAGCATGCGATTCAAAAAGTGAGCATGATACAAAGCTAGTAAATCTTCTTCCATAAAAGTAAGTATGAGTGGTGAAATTGTAAGTATTTTGAAGCGAAAGAGAACTGTGGTAAAGCTTAAGAATCTTGTAGGCCAAACAAAATGGTGGACTAAGAATAACGCTTTGAGCAGCGAGGATTTTGTCCAAGAATTGCATTAGTTTGTTGAAGCAGCTCTTAGGTTGAGGACTATTTTAAGATTGGAAGTCATTGAATGGCAAGTGTGAGCTGACTTGACTGCTATGGAAACACCGTCAGTAATTCGTCTAAAGGAAATTGAAACAACATTGACGGATGCTTTTGGTGTTGTCCATTGGGCTTTAAAACTAACGTTGCTGATAGCTTAATGGCAAAAATAATAGACTAGGTGTTTTGTTTGCAACTTCCAGCTAAGGTAATTTCCTGTTGACCCTCTCCAACCAGTAAGACTGTGAACAGTCGGTTAATGCAAGTAGGAACAGAAATATTTTCGTTCTTAAGTCACAAAGACGAAGTGATGAAGACCTTAGTCCCCTAAAATGGAGTAACTTTGAGTTACGAAAGTGGCAATCACTTCCTTGTCAAAAAAGCTAAGTTGTATAATCCGTACTTATTGCTTATATTCATTTTTCCATCGGATGTGGACAAAAGACTCCACCACCTATTAGAAGACTCCCATCTCATCATCACTTCCAGCCATGCTCTTCCATTCGTTGCAATCGGTGCTAATAGGTGGTGCAGTCTTCAAACTCTGCACACGCTCACCCGGCCCTGCGCTACATGAAAAGTGAGCCGAATAGATGCTGCAAAGGACGAATGCAATTGGCCCAAACGGTTGTGTCTTTAGGTAATTGGCCAACGCTCGTGCATCCCAAGCATTTGTTCGCCAATTGGTAGTCGATTTCCACCTCCACCCAGATAAGCACCCCACTTTAAAGCATCATCCCGTGTGATCACATCGGCAGTGTTATGAACCAAGAGACCAACACAGACGTGGTCACAGAAATTCGAGGTGGAAAGCGGAGTGGATGGGATCACAATGATGAGTTTGCACACATCGACCGCAGCAAACCGAAATTCGGTCAAATATATGAGCTTTTTATTCAATTTTGTGAAAACACCTCACTGCGAGGTGTACCGCGGATCGTCCGTGCTTCTGATCGCCGGAAACGCTTGCTTTGGTTAAACTTCGTCACCATCTTCTTCATTTCATGCATAGCCTGCTTGATAATGATAACGAATCAGTACCTACAGTATGATGTGATTCATCAAGCGAAGCGCATTTTCGATGCTCCTAGAGCATTCCCCTCGCTCACCATATGCAATTTGAGACCCTTTAAGTCGTCTGATGTGGATCGTCTAATTCGCCAAGGTGCAGTTCCTGTACAGGCCTACTTTGATGCCATAATGAGGGTGGCCTCAACTCTGGAAAAGCGCTATGCCAGTCAATTCACAACACTCCTTTCCCTCGAGTCCTATCTCCTAAACCTGCCTGAGGGCATGGAATCAAGCAATTTGGGTCACCGCCTCGAACAACTGGTGCAAACATGCGTTGTCCTCTATCAGAACGGTACGTCAATCAGAGGCACCAACTGTCGCAAAGCGGGACATTGGGTGAAGACGCTAGATCGAATTTATCACAATTGCTACACCTATGAAGTGGATCCCCAAATTAGAGCCCAGACGCTGAGCGTGGAAATGGTCCTCTACCTCGATAACATAGTTGAGCACACAAACTGCTTTGATTGTCAGGTAAAAGACTGTTGCAATCGCTAAAATTACTACTCATTTTATTTGTGAGTGCAGTAAAAAATAAATTACCTAATCTGAGCCAGAAAATTGCCATGGAAAGTAGTTGAAACACCGCAAGTGGTTTCAACAACGAGGCGAGGTCC
>UYWX01000191.1:0-27658 GCA_900622495.1 Hydatigera taeniaeformis
TTGTCTCCTTGAGTTCATCAAAAAATTTTGTAAAATCTTCATCGTTGGAAAACTTTAAGGCATATATTCCGCCGGATTTTTTTATTCCCACTTTTGTGGCGATTACGATTACCTTAAAGTTCTTGTTTCGTTGCATCTTTGCAATTTTTGAACGGTCGATCTCTTCTGCATGATGTTTGAATTTTATCACTGTCGGTTCAATCTTCACCACCTCTTCAACAGGCTTAGCCTTGGCTGCCTTTTGCAGTTCCTTGGTCATTTGGGCATCCATTTTGGTCTCCTTCTTGTACTTACCGACACGGAGATGAGTTAGGGTGTACTCCGTCATGATTACGAGTTACTGACAATGGCACAAGTGAACAAAGTGTTGCTATCACACTATCTTATACCTCTGTGAGCAATCGAAATGCACCAAATTGTGGTTGTGCGCGCAGTGTCGTGGATGCCAGCCTCGCTTGCATGTGAGCGGGTGGGCGTTACCGTCACAGCTAACCCGTGAATAAGCGCGAGCTCTCAACGCTTCAATGATGGTGACAGACTGGCTGTGCAAAACCAATTTCTTCTCTCTTTGTCGTCCTAGTAACATGAGATGACTTACAGTTCAATGCACGTAGGCTTCGAACCTAATGAGGTACTTATTTAGATTAAAATATTCTGTTAATGAAAGGTCGGAAATAGGCTGCTGTCCGGTCCTTTTTTGAAACATCAATGTGTGGAATTACCACCCACGTAGAAATCAAGCACGGCACAATTGACTACGATCGACCACAAGAACAGGTGGAATAAGACAGCAGCATCGTGAAAATCCCTCCATCAATTGATCGGCTTTCGGTCCGCGATCATTCTTCACCTTACCTCAACTAATATCTTTGTGATTGTGCTCGACTCGGTCCAATTTTTCACATACCTTTTGCTTACAGTGATTAACAATGACTCTGTAAAATGTGCTTTGATTGTAGCAACTTCCGTTAGAAATAAAGAGGGATTCACTGACTGAGCTTCGGTGTGGTGGTGATAAAGTAGGAAAGCAGTCTGCATATCCAATGGTTTGCCTAGTTGCCCAACGATTTTTGGTGCAGACTGTCTGCTGCTGCGTCTTTAAATACTTTCTAAGTGACTATACGCAACTCCCTATGGACTCATTCTGATGCAACTGGACCGAGTTATAAATCGCATTGTCATATACAAAGTCTTAGGGTTGAAACACTACCAACTGTAATCTCATGCTTGTCTTGATGCCATAGTCAAACAGGCGATGGCAAAGCACTCCAGATAATATCAGATTTTGTGGATCGCATCGGCCTTTTGCGTCTCGAGTTTTGGCACGAAAACGAGGCTATTCTCTACACACTCGAGTTGTACCGGAATGACAGTTTAAATTAGACAGCAGTGATGAAAGGTTTTATTGAATTCTCATTGCGTAAAGCCGATTTCCAAAGGAATTGCGTTTGTCCTGAAACTCGCCGCACAAATTGCCTTGCAATGTTTGTCTAGGCGAACCAATTCACATTGAAGTTTTAAATCAAATGAAGTACTTTTTGTAGGGATGGCGTGTTAAAACGCAACCAAGTTAATTGCATTTGCATTTACTCATCACTAACAGAAAGGATTTGTGTGTGTATTTATTGTATGCGATCCAAAAAGCGCCGCTATCTCGCTACACCCTTCTCTTGACGCAGTCAAGTGTCGTTAATCACTTGAAAGTGCTGTAAGGCCATCAGTATTAGCTGGAAGATTTTGGTTCACAGCTAACCAACTTTTCTGGCTCGAAAATCTTCCCCCCCCCCCGTTTATGTTAATGGATACAATTTGACGTTTTGCTCAATGCACTACTTGCTATAATCGCCTCCTTAACGAGCTCTTTCTAACACTCTTGAAAGTCGCTTTTGCGGATCACATCTGTTGCAGAGATTATTTTGAAGGTGCACTTCTGCCACAGCTTGTCTGTCTGATCGCATCAAGGAATAAGCAGTGTCAACTGAGGTGTTACAGTTCAAACCAGCCATCACAGTCGGATGAGCAATTGCGCAAAAATGCAGAATTATGGTAACTCTAAAGAGTCTATCATCAAAAGCCTTGAGCATCTTTTATTCCGTAGAAGGAGAAGTTCCTCTACACAGAGCCATCTTATCGAATGCGCCTCAAAATAAGTCTTTCTCCCAGTTTTTTTAGCAGTCTGTCATAGTTGCGATTACAAAGTAGGACAAACGTTTGCGCATCGACGACGAATGCGTTTTCTGCATCTCATCCCACCTCAAATCCTCGCAGTGTTAATCCTTTGCTTCCTCGCCACCCAGGACAAATGACGTAGTGTGGAAGCATGTTCTTATCACCTTCGTCCGCCAAACTGTTGTGTGCTTCAACACACGCCACACCAATTGCCTAATTCTCATCGAAACTTCAGTTTAGGTTATTTTGATCGCTTTCGTTTCAGTCTTTAATGAGAAAATAGTGGTCTACGAGTTCAATCCAACAAAATATCACACTTTGAAAATCTAATTTTTAAGTCCTTACCGCAACCTACATGCTACTGAAGATAACAAGTTTGAGACGTGAAGATAAAATCAGCACTGCAAATGAAGCAGCAGGACGGAGGATGAGTGCGAGTGTGTGCGCTCCTCGGTGGCGTCGGTGAGGTGATCCATGACTGAGTGCGACTCATCAAGAGGTGGGAATAATTTTCTGTCAAGAGCGTCAGAATAATTAATTCGCCAGAGCATAAAAGTATTGTCACCACTTTCTCAGCACTTAAAGTACTCATACATTGGAACCACCCAATTCCTGCAATTTTCAGCCAAAGGCGTAAGTTCTAAAGGAGCCTGTTGGTCTATTTTCAATGAGCCACTAACTGCGGTTTCACTAATGATGCGCATAATTCAAATAAAAATTCAATGCGAAAGTGGCAAAATGCATTTTCACCATGTAATGGCGTATTTTAAACAAAAAAATTGCGTTATTTAGTCCACCTTCTCGCTTAAGTGTCATCTCGACGACCCTCTCGGTCAATTTTTCGCGCCTACCTTCACAACGGTGACGGCGTTGTAGGCAAACCAACATGCCAGTCATCAACGTTCTTTGTGTCTAAATAGATGTCTGGCTTGAAAAAATTGTCCGATTTTTTTCAGCAATTTCAGTGCACCTGATTTTTCGTCCTGTCTGGGACCTAGGACTGAGAATGAGGAATTTTGCTTGCTGAACCGCATGTCCGCTAGCAATGGTGAGAATACCGACCTGAAAGCATTCATTTAACAGTGAATGAAGTTTGAGACGTTTATTTGGCAATGAGGTCTCAGACCAACTCCACTGTTTCCATTACTGTCTAGTCCTCGATGTTGGAAATTTTTTTTTGAAGAAGAAGAAGACTTAAGGCGGTTCATTGCGTACACAAATTGGCGTGTGGACTTTCTCATTATGGTTCTCAACTGTCGTCACAGACCATTAGATGTCAAAAGCAACTGGTCAAATGCTTTTGTTAATAGCATTCACTGAGTTCCTCATCTTCCACGTGTGCACTTTACCGCCTACCAGTGGCAATCGGAGTGGATCTTGGCGGATTGGGTTCACCGTTCGCCTTTCTCAAGTGGTCCTAGCAAGCCTTTCCCAAAAGGGATTGAAGACAAAACGCTGGAAGAATTTGAGGACTCATCCACTCGACCAAGCGCTGATCAGACATCGAACGCTTCGCATATAGCTGATTCAGTTTACGCATAAGTAAATGTGAAAATGTACTTGGAATTTTAAATGATCCACGTGCTAAAAAAAACGACAAAAAAGGTTTAAATGCGCTAATTTGAGCAAACTTTTAGGTGGTTACGAATCTCCTCGAAATGGAGTGTCGAAGCATTTGGTGGGTACTTAATCAGTCTTATATAACAATGGCAAAACTAAATAAATAAGTAAATACAACCTCTTAACAAAAGAAGCCTCCTAATAAAAGAAAAGTAATGTGCGTAGGCAGCATAAACGGTAGCTCACGTTTCGAAGGCATGCAAAGGTGATCGTATTGAATAAAATGGATTGAACAAACCCACCAACCAGTGGAGAACCGACGCCATCCTCTCTGACCTCGACCATTTGCTTCATCAAATGTAATTTTTTTTTGTCTAGTTTGAGGTCTGTTATCATTGCTTTTAGTAACGGAAATCGCTGTTACTTAAAGGATCGAAATCACTTGATGTCTGCCTGGTTGCAGTGACATCCTTGCTGGAAGCCGCTTGTCCCCACAGATAACCATTTGCTAGTAACTGCTGGACCTAAATTTAAACCTTCATAAAAATTGGGCATCCTCCTATGAACAACAGCTACTTGGGGCTTTACTTAAAAAAGAGATGCATGACCTCTACGATAGCCTCTGTTCAAAAGTAGTGTCTTGTTCAAAAAACCTTTCAAAACTACGAAGCGCATTTCTGATTCCCTATAATCAAGACAGTTCGGAATTAGGTGCTTGTCAAATGGCAGCTTTGCTTGGCCACTCCAAATCCCTGGCAATGTCTCGGAATATTCGTCAATACGTGGCATCCGCAGGCCACCCGTCCCCCCAAACCATTTCTTTCGTGGCTGAAGAGGTTTTACTTTTAATATATAAATGACAATAAGATGGGTGTCAAAAGATACATAAAGTTTAAAAGGCATTAAATGCTTTTTTAAGGCTAAAATAGCAGTTATGCTGGTGCAGAGGCAAAACGGTTAGGAACAATGGGAAGGAATGAGTTTTGGACGGCTTGTGGATTAGGAGTCGTTAGTTTGTACAATCCCTGACCAAACAGCAAACTTGAAGGTAATGCTTATGCTGGTGTAGCTGTACTCTTAAATCGCGGAATAAACCCAGTCCACATTTACCAGACTGAGTCACACCTTTGCATCCAAATGGCAGCTTGATTGAACATAAGAGAAGGACGCATATGTAATCGTATTCCTCAATGGATACTTCCTAAATGAGGCATCTGAGCATCCACCGTCTCTCCAGCAAGACGCTCCATCTCGTGTGTACGTACCAACGTACCAACAGGAAGGCCACGATGTGACCTTCAGCTAAACCAATTGCTTTAGCGCATCACCTGCGATAGGTTCTTGTGTGATCCAACCTCATTCCACGTAGGCGCTGCACATTCACTTTGCTGCTTTGGCTTTTAAAATGCAATTCTTCGTCGTCTTAAATGATCTGATTGACTGCTTGTTAGTAGTTATGTGTTGATTCATACTGCGGTGCTGTGGATACAGGCGTGCAAGAAATGAGTGGGTGGGCCCAGCATCTGTTTACAAGCACATAGAAAACTATGCGGTCACTTTAGTTGGTTCCTCTATCAAAGTTGGGTAATAGAGGGTTTCCCCTTGGACGATTTTCCCAATAAGTGGACCGGAAATAATTCCTCTTGGTGCAAAATTTATTCATGCGTTGTGGGACTCCTCATACATTTACACCACTGTCGAGGAGACACATAGAGTCACTAACCAGGGGCTATAAATACAGACCATTCCAAGCTTTCCTCCAAAAGGGAGGTATAACTGCACCAAAATGGCACCTTATTAACAACCTTAAGCTCCCAGTTGTTAAATTTAAAGCCAGTCTCCAGACGCACGCCAGTCTAGGTTAACTTTAGTAAGGTGCGAGTGCCAACTCGTAGCTGTTATTCTATTCATTCAGGCAGAAAAAAACATCTTGAAGTTCCTCGATTTAAAATCAGTAACAGTGCCTAAAGAGATAATATCACAGTTGTAAATGCGTGCATCCTTGAGGATTAGGGCTTCATTGTTCGATGAGTCATAATGACAACATTTATTTTCTCTGTAGTGGAGAGGATAAAAACTGAGCGATCTTGTCACATTTAGGTTTGGTCTGATAACGCCTTCAGGCAGGTTCTTAAATTAAGTAAAGCATTAGCCAAGACGAGAGCACTGACCAACCTATGGGGGCCGACTCCTCAATGTCAAGTACTTCACTACTCCTTTGACACGTATCCCACCGGCTTTGGTGCCTTGGTAGATTTGATGGTTTTGATTCAAGCATCACGCTTCTAGATCGTGGTTACTATAGTTCCTGGAACAATCAAAGTTTATCTGAAATTCGAGCTTACCAGTGTAAATAAATTTCGCATTTACTGGCAAGGTGATTACATCATTCTCTCTTGACAAAGCGGAGGCGGATTTGGGGCATAAATCTAAGCCTCAGTTTCATACGATAAGACTTTGAGGAACGATTATTCACAACATAATGTCAGTTTGACTCATGCGTACTCTCACATTGTGAAGGCACAATTCCATATGAATGTCACCCTTTTATTACATACTTGCAGCCAAGGTGCGAGGAGTATCAGCAAGGAGGCCAACTCCAGCAAAGTCGGGAGCAGACCTCCATGGAGTGGACTTTACAGCCAGATAATGCTGGTAATCACACGACTGAGCATTAAATCATCATGCAGAAAAGTGACAAGAAAGAAGAAAAGAGACTAACTTCTTCTTAGCTATTTGTTTTGCATGTTTGCAATCATTGGGCGTGCTGATTATCTGTGGAACGACGGTGGACTTCTTGTCGCCTGCGCCTACAATAGCGTTCTGTTGAGAAGCCAAAATTGCGTCGAGCATTACCTCTTGGCATCCGGAAAAATTTCCTCAGATTTTTTATGCAACCTGTGCTAAACTGAGTTCCTACAATGCATCGTAAGTGCTATTCTCTTCGCATTCATTGAGCCAACTTTCCTGCTTGAATGCACGAATATGTGAAATGGGTGATTAAGCTGCAGACGTTAGCACGCAACCAAGGCCATTTCTGGCAAAGGAGCAGCGAGGACTTCTGCCTCTAACGTGATGGTTGAAGTGATCAAGATGATTGAGGGCAGATGGGACTGTAGAGGGAACAGCAAGACATCCGAACTCTGAAGGATTGGATTCTAAACTTCGCAAAATGCAACTATGCCCCAAAAAACGGAGCCTTAGCTTTTATCATAATTGGGCTTTGAACACGTTGTCTTGCTGATAAATCAAAGTGTCCGATAAATTAGGTTGAATCATTCTGGACCTTGGCATTCCAAGGAGTGTAGGTGAGTCAGAAGAAGTAAGCTTCTATGGCACAGTTAGATAGCGAAAAAAAACGCCTGAAAAATGTAAAAGTTTTCAATTTTTCGGGTATCGTTTGGAGCCAATTTTTGTTGACGCGTGGGTCAGTGCTTAGAATCAAGGCAAGGGAGAAAGACCCCTTCTTTATGAATGAACTGGGATAACTCCGATGATCTAACAGACTGCGATACACTAACATTTAGGCGCCCCCTACTCGGCCGAATCTGACCAATCAGGGGCAGCAAGTGAACGTGATATCGCGTCCGCTCCTAGCCAATCACCTCCACGCAACTGACTCAGACACCTCTAGGAGGTACGCCCACGCACACATAATCACAAAAGCACACACCAACACAAAAACGCCGACATAGGCAGATTGTTGGGGCCGCGTGTGGTTTGGAGGTGGTGTGGGGGGTCAGCCTTTTGCCTCATCTTAGTGCCTGCGGTGTTGTTGTTGACCTCGCACAGTCGTCACTTCTGTAAGATGGCCATTTAATTGACCGCCATGCACTTCAGCAGGTAAGTTGTGTAACCTTTCTTAGCACCTCGGATTAGTCTTCTCACCTTTGTCAGTGTTGACCACCCATCTTGCCATGCTAATTCCATAATTTTAGCGATATTTTTAAAGTTTGGCTGAACAAAAGGGGATCAAGCGTTGCAATTCTGGGTGGTCACGTGCCTGTGTGTTAAGGGAGGAAAAGTCTACCATCATCTGCTGATTTTCAATCCACTAAATTCTTTTTATGCGAAACCATACTTCGAAGTTGGACAGACGCAAAGTATTGCAGATCCGTGTTTCATACCTGGATTACTTTTCTCTGTCAAATTTTTAAAAGGCGAGTGGTTCCTTGTCACTAGAGTGACACCGCTCGGGATGCCATACACATAGGATTTCCGTTTACCAGTTTTTCAGTCGATTACGATCTCTCAAACATTCCAGAGTTTCCCATCAAATTTACGCGAAATTTGGTTATTATCCCATGCGCTGCGTAGAATGAGTTCACAAGACGCCCGCCTGAACTCCTGACTCTGGTGAACGCGGATGTGCTGCTTTTTCACGATCCTTTCATATCTTCAAACTTACATGTAGTTCTTCCAAAATTGGAGTTGGTAATCAGCGTCGTTTTGATTGACTCCGCCACCTTTGACTTGATCGTTTCAGACAATGTCTTCGACGTCCCCTTCTTCAAAGCACTTTGATTTACTGCCTTGCTGCTTCATTTTCATGGAATCTCCTTTGAAAGTGCATAATTTAAGTAGCTACTGATTGGGAATTCGCAGTGCACTCTCAGAGAGATTTCAATCACTTAACGCCGCGTGGTTTCACGGGTGTCGTTAAACTGATGAAATTCTCACGTATCGCGGTCCTACCGATGCTCTAATCGCGGGGTTGTGCGTCGACAGATGCATCTCCATGGGAAAGTGCATTGAGGTTTAGCATTTTCTGTGACAGGAAACTGGGAAGAAGCCTGACACGCTCCTGTACCTTGGCTCTTCGAACGTGATGCATCTATTTGCATAGCCCCTTCTGCTCTAGTACCAGCAGTGATTGGTGTTGACTTGGGGTCCAGAGTACCGTGGATTTTCGACTTGCATCAACTCGGCAGAAGCTGGAGTACTACCACAAGCTTGGGCGCACCGCAGCGTGAGTCATCCTTTTACCAACCTTCCAAGACTGAGAAATTGTGTGTGGGTAATGGGTAAGTCAACGCGCCTATCTTTAAGTTGTCAGCTCCTTTTATCACAGGATCTTGTCTGCAAAAGGCGGTCTCCTAAGAAATCGTCTTTTTTTTCCAAATTTACTTTAGTAGACCGACTAGGCAGTTATAGTCGCCCAGAGTAACTCAGCGAGGTCTAAGTAAAATCACTTTCGTTGTTCACTGTCTTTTGTCATGAGGTCAAATTCTTGTAGAAAACAATGAGCAGACGAAAGCCGTCGGCACTGGACGAAACACAGCGTGTTGGTTGGAAGCACGGTGTTCGTGGGTGAATTTGCTTGTTGCTTTTCACTTCTCGACGCTCTGTCCGACCCGATTCATTCACTTTGTGCGTCGTTTCAGTGACCGACAGCCGCATGCTTTGAACGCCGCACTTTTATTGCTAACTTTTTTAATTCAAAGTAATGGTTATATGAGGTGTGAACATCTTCAATTTTTCTAAAGAATCAAGATGGAATGAAAGTAGTAGTGCTAACGAATAACATTCCACCATTCGCTTGACTGAGTCGGATATGAGTTAGGTTGTGTTGCTGCTTTTTCCAACCCTACGTGTAAGCCTTGAGGCATTTCTTTTTGTTCAACTCGTATGAGGGAGTGATGTGCAATGCGGATAACTACTTTTTCACTTCGGTTTTCCTCCGAAGTCTTTTACACTTTAAAGCAATCGTGATACCACGACTAGGCAGTCCAGCGTGCAAATTCTCCCCTACGAAAAGGCTCAGTATGCAGGTTCCAATAGACTTATCGGTTTTCTCAGTCTTCTGCTTTGATTTGGTAGCGAATGCAAATGTCCCCACGCATTTGGTACCTTCAGGCGACTACCGTAGTCTTTGAGAGGTGGGGATGGGGGTGGGAGTGGGGAAAGAGGAGGATTAAAGAATGGGAAGGGTCGAGTTGCTACCACTAGCTCGTGATGGTCAAGAGGTATTTCGCAGTCTTGACGGGATGAATGAAGCTGTTGATCTGAATTTCTTTAAAGAGAATGATTTGCATCTGATAGTGGATGGTTTCCGAGGCGATCCATGCATCATTAGCATTTTCGATTGGAGCGAAATGAAATACACCTGTCGATTGAGCTGACATGCATTGGTCAACTCTTTTAATAATTACAATAAAATTCACTTATCTAAAAAGGTTTTGGTCCCGGCTTTAGCCTTGATTTGTGGGTCTGCTGCTGTTGGGACTTCCACGAAATGAGATAATTAGTGGCTTGAGAAGGCAAAGTGCGATGCGCTAGTCGTTTGTGTCCGCTTGGGGGCCTCGAGGACATGTGAGGCCGTGGAATTGCAAGAGCACCAACCAGGTAACCGAGAATCTGTAACAACTGAAGCGGGAGTGTTTTGCCTCTGGTTAGGGAGCTGCTTGCAGCATTTCCAACTTACTGATGTGGTGTGGCATTGAATGATGTCTACGACAAACTCGAGATTGTGTTTGATAGCTCTGGGCTAAACTCAATCGGCTTGGCTCAGATGTGGTTAAAAACACACAAAAATATTTGGTGTTCTCACAGTGAGGGGATTTTGCCCATTTTGAGGTGTTTTAGCTTCAATCTACCCGCGACACACGCGATTGGTGCAACAAGCTGTCATTAACTGTCGAAGGACGCGTGAGTCACCTGACGCGCCGTTGGCGAAACCTTCATTTAATGCAGACATTCGAATCTTTGCAGTGAATACTGCCTTATGCAGACGCAAACTTCTTTACGCTTCATTGATAGCACTAGTAGACATGATTCCTTTGCAAAAAGTTTGCCCTTAGCTTCTTCTTTTAAGACCAGTGGTTTAAGTCGAAAAATTGCCATATTGGTGCACACGTTTTGGACCATTTCGTAGGTGAACTAAAACCTTTACAACGAAACCTTCTACACTTGTAGGAATGACGATATTTGCTTGAGTGGTCTGCAATTATTTTTGTGTCACCAAGATTTGCCAGTCAATTAGCCACATTGGGTGACTTGCGTTTTAATTTGCATTTAATAAGTGCCTCCGCCTCCGTAGTTTTCAAAGTCCTGCTCATACTGAGGAAGGGGTGACGTAGTCTCTTCAAGACAAACTGTCAAATCAACATGAATAAGCATTTCTACTACGTCAGGATCGCGATGCCTCGGGAGATGTGTTGCATGTTCAAGCTTAATCGGCACTCTTAACCAGCAGTTTTGTCACTGCATTAAAACACCAGCAAAACCCAAGCTATGGCAGATTTTGCGTGCATGATTTACCTACCTCCTAAACAAAGAGACAAGGTGCCATCTTTCCTGGTCCATTTGAGGCGAGTCGTTTAGTGTCGACCTTGATTGAAGGGGTCGTAGTCGTTTCGTTGATGTGCGAACTAAAACAAAGAAATTTCACCCTCACTACACACGCTTGCACATCTAAAGGAGGACGGTTTGAGATATGAAGGCACCCACATCCCTGGGCAATTCTCAAGGTCACTGGTGCCATGACTCACGCATAAACAAGGCAAGTGGACAGAGAGGGCGAGGGTGGGATGCAAAACCAGATACACGGGTCCGGGCGACACTTTGGCGAGATTGTTATTACCAGACGGGGGTCGGGGCGTTTCTGTCATCGGTTGAGAGCATGGCCGGGGTCTTTGGCTACGAGCATAGCGTCAGTGAAGGGCAGCTCAAGCAGAAACAATAACGTGAATCCAAGTATGAAGAAAGTGAATTGAAGTGAAGTGAAATACTTTAATAGTTTTGGAAGAGCAAAGTTAAATTTTATCAGATCGCAAAGGCAGCTTCTCATAACTGACGCACACTTAAGGTATGTCGTAGCCTAAGATGGACCAAGAAATTAACCAATGCTTAAGAAGGTGCGGCGGCCTTAAGTATCCAACTCGGAAGAAGTTTTGCTTACTTACCACTAAGAATATTTGTAAAGTCAAATTTGGTACAGTTGGGACGACACTTTATTGTAGTTGTATGCAGATAATTTATCTATTTACCACATTCTAATATAAACACACTTGGAGGAGGTCGCGTAGGTTTGCGACATCCCCACAACCATTAAAGGTTGTTTATTGTTCTTGCGCACTGTCGGTTAAGTTCTCTCCGCTGCTCTTTTTTTAAGAGCCTTAGCGCTAAACTCTTGCACTCCTCATGTTTTTGCTGCTTCTGATTAAAACTGGGCCTAATTGGCTGTGCGGAGGCAATCATACTTATTAATCACGTCAAATTGGTCTCATTTTCTTTCCTACTTGTAAAGTATCTGATGTCTCATTGCCCTCTTTTATCACCTTCTTTTTATCTTTGCTAAACTTGTTTTACACATGAGATGGTTGAGAGTTTAGCCCTACAACTATGCCGTGGGATAATCTTGTGCATAGAAAAATTTAGCTACGAAATCCACAACCCGACTGTCGCCTGATTATTTATTGTAAAGAAGGAGTTTATAAACCCGCTTAGAGGCTCAATACGTTTCCTAGTTGCCTGCATTAATTATTTTAATGGTAATGTTAGGTTAAAACATTATTAGGTGCAGTACGTCACCTGCCAACGTCACACACTAATGCGTCATCGTAGTTGAATCACTTGAGATCGCACATCACACGCAGGGCGCATTCGATGAAGAACGAGGAAGTCTGGAGTCGAGGCAATTGCAAGTGGAAGGTGAAAAGCGTCTGAGCGATGGTGATTGACCTTTTAGTTCACGCCCTAGGGAAAATACACTTCGAACTGTTGGTTCGTTTCGCTCTAACACAATCTAGAATTTAATTACTACATCATGGGTAAATTGGTTAAAACAAAATCATTCTTTCAGTCTTATTTTTTTTGCTGAGATCTCGGAGGTAAAATGGCTACTATTTTTAAGCAAGAATAACTTTAGAAGCCAGAATCGCGCAAAAGGTAGTGGAGGAGGGAGAATGTTCTTGCAACAGAGGCTGCCAAAAGCTGATCCGGTTTGTTGATTAAGTGGGGCAAAAACAAAGGATTTTTCAGCAATCATACGGTTGCCGTCGCAATGTGGTTCCGTCTGAGTTCTTCTCTTCACGTCTCCTCGTCCAGCAGTGCAGAAGAAGGAGGAAAGGCAGAAGCACTTACAATTGAGTGGATGCAGGTTAGCATTACCACAATTTGGTTGGATGTTAGTATCAGAGCGTGGCAAAAATTTGTGTCTAAACTACGGGAACTTAAAACGCTGTACCTATGTGTGATGCCAATGACAAGTGTCGGTCAGCATCAGCATTAGGATGAGGTCAGATTTCTATCGTCAAGATCTCAAGACAGTGGTGCTTAATCGCAGCGCGATCAACACTCCGTTGGCAGTTGTGCTCCTTCTGCAGCTGCATCCTGTTTTGGGCAAAAGGAGAGGATGCAAATACCATCACAAATACTGTGAGATCACTAATCTGAAAGCATTCGCAAAGTTCCTTTATATTTATCTTAAGAGACTTTTTTTCATTTCAAGTGTGTTTGTTGGAAGGGTTTTGAAGTAGTTATGAATGAATACGTGAGTCTGTTTATTAAACTGAGTCGGCTCCCTATTCCTCTCCAGGCAGGCAACCTGGACAGCTCTGTGAAGAACTCTTCCAGATACGTCACAGCCATGGCCATTGCCGAATTGGCCGCCAGCAGGAGCGCTGTGGAGCACAGAGCTAAATTGTCTCATAAATGTCGAGTCCATTTTCAAGCCTCCTGGGTTGGGTGGTCACAAAGTCACTGGAAATGAGCCTTTAGCCAACGAAATCAGAGGCCTTTTGCCTGCATTAATGTAGTTCTCTGGATCTTCCAAAGGACTTGCATCTCAAAAAGTCGTGCCGTCTAATGTAAGCGTAAATAGCAGAGCTTCAAGTGGCAACAGGGTTTTAATACGAGGAGGTATTCTGCAATTTTAAATGTTAAAAAAAGGTTTATTTGTTTTGTTCTCTTAGCACCGCACATCAACTCAATTCAAATATTCATTTCAACTATTCCTTGTGAAGTCTTCGTACAATCACAATACTGTTAATGCGCAGAGTTTTGTGGGTATGAGAGTGGTTTTGAGCTGATTGCGTCCCTTCGAAATGTGCCTTGGAAGCGAATTAATCCTTCAAGAACGGGAATTAAATGTATTAGGCTTGTTATTATTGTTCGTGCTTTTTTTGTAAAATTCGATTCCAAGTGTCACGTTTTGTGTTGGTGGTCTTCTAGCAGAAGTGGAGTTTTCCTTTAGAAGGTGTGTTGAAGGTCCTGCAAGCTGATTAAGCATTGGAACTGCTCCACCACCACAGCGTGGGGATGATTGAGGATTCTTCTGGTGAAATGAAATGCACAAAATGATTACTCGAGGCATAACTCAGACGCACGGTGTGCTCTTTGCCATCTGCTACATCACCGGGTCGTTGGAAAACCCTCCAACATCCAGAGTGCACGAGTCTAGTAATTATTAGAAAATAAAACGGATTTTATTGGATTGGAGGAGGATTTAAAGTAAATAATTTTGTGGTACATCTGTTGGTATTTGTATTTTGACATTAGAACGTCTCCGATGCAGCGAGGCTTTCGCCACCGAGACTGCAGAAGAGCTCAGATTGACATGCAGCCGTCTCAACCCGATGGGCGAAATTTTTGGCGAGAATTTTACATTATTTTAGTCCCACAGCCGTACCCGGGGATCATACTCTGAGTAGGCATTGACTTTCCCTCCATGACTCACTGCTGTTTATTTTTTTTCCTTTTCCTAGGATGAAGCATTGCACGTGCTATTAATAGTAACTGCTAATTTTGCAAAGGTCAATTTGAGCTCTGGAGGAATGAGTGGAAGGGAGCATTGAGGTGCTCCTTTCAGCCAAGAAATTAATAATGGTTTGGACAGATAGAGATTGACATTCAAGTGCTGTTTTCTTGCAGGTTAACACAATACTACTTTAATTTAACACTAAAACTAGCAGATGGAGGAGAGGTTGGGATTGAAACTGAGCTCTCGGGACCTCCAAACTCTGTAGTCTTCACCACCGTCATACAATGTATGGATCTTCGCGATCACTTTCCTGAAGCTAGAGACCGTAGACGAAGGCAATAACGAGGCTTCAACATGAACTTGAGGGAGATCGTCTTCGCCACTCAGGCGCAGTGATTCAAGGGACATCCAAGGATTGGTGCTCCATGTCTTCACCAGAGTGGCTCTTCAGACTGCCTCATGAGTCTTGTTAAAATTGAACGGCCGGTGGACTTTAAATCTGATGAATTAGAGAACTGCTTTTTTGTTGAATAAATTACGAGTGTCCGGAAAGAGAGGAAGGGTTTTCAAAGCTGAGGGAAAGGCACGCACCCAATGTCGGTGTTTTAGGTTGGAGAATGATTAATCAAATTTGTCTTACCATCTCCTCATTTCCTTGTCGCTCTATCTATTGCTTCATTTCTCATAATTTTTGGTATACCACGGCAAACGGTCTTTACAACCACCTTATTCCCCATCAGCAGCACGTCTCTAGCTGTTTATAAACTATTTTTAAAATTCTCGTTTAATCTGATTCGACCAAATTTTTGGCTATCGGATACAACTTAGGAGACCAGACACGCACTCATTACATGCCTGCGAAGCCATCCAGCAGCTACGTCGTCTGATTTGGCTTTCTGCTGTTTACTCCAGCAAAATTTCAAAGACAGCGGCAGACAAATGTGTTGTCACTGGTAGTAATTGGAGGTCCACTGCTGTATCAGACTTGGACACTTCCAGCTGCCATCAGACAGTAGTTCAATTAATTTTCTTGTAAAACTGGACGGTCAAATGAGGAAATGGCCAAAGTGGCTTTACACACGTCGAATTTAGTGCAGAAGTTCAGCATGCATAATTTTGACTTGTTTCTGGTACGGATCAGTCGGGCGCCGAGACGCAGTATAATTTAAGTTTATCAACTTTTGGCTTTGTTAAGGATGATGACAAATTGCGTTTTTGTAAATCTCTCATGTTGACTTAGTCCCATTTTGTTATAATGGGATGGAATTACGGGGTCTGGAGATCAGTGCTTACCAGCATTCGGCGGTGAGAAACACGAGGGGCTTTACAGTAGATGGGTGGTTCCAATGGAAAAGTTATAGGACTGGCAAAAATCGTCGAATAATGGTTGAGACGTTCGGGGTTGCAAAATGGCTGCATATGTTGAGGGTCTTAGAGGTTCTCCTCTCTTTAAGTTTAGGATTCGCATTGTCAAATGCCACAGCTAATTTGAAGGCGTACGAACATTCGTTGTAAGATGTGCACAGAAGTTCTCGAACATTCAAGCATTTGAACTCTGGGGCAAATCACTCCATAACAATGAGTTGATGACTGCCTCACTGCGAGAGCAGTGGAGGCTAAGCTTATCGGGACCACGTGACGTCCATTAGTGGATTATGACAGACTTAAAGGACCATTTCTACAAAATGCAGTGTCCACGCTAAACTACTGGGGAGCAGACTGAGACTGCATGATAAAAATTGATAAGTATTTGTGCTCAGACAAAGCTCCTACAGGGTGGGTGGGTGGGTGGGTGCACGCTGAGCTGGCCAAGTCGAAACATCACGTGCCTCAAGACTGTTGTACGCCACCACCAAAATGTACTATCAAAAGGGCATGAAAAACCTGCGGGTTCGGAATGCGGCATCCAAAATTTCTGTCATGCTGATGCATTGTTCGTTGTGATTTCGCAAACATTCATGTAGGCTTGATTATGCCCCCGCCAGGCGACACAGTCCAGCCTTTGAGGAGGTGCCACAGTGTCACAGAACCAATAACTCTAAACTGCTTTATTCTTGATGCGAACTGGCTGATTGACATTTGCATGAGCCATGACTCAGAAGTATTCACGATTGAGACTTGCTTGGAGCATGACAGACTCACAAAATGTTTAAAGGTGAAAGTGCAATAGAAGTGAAAGTTAGCTTCAAGATTGAGTTCGAGCAAAATCAGAATATGTAAAGGCCTGAGTTATTGAAGTTGCATAAAAGCTGAACCAGCCGGACTCCACTGTTTCGAGGAAATTACTAAAAGATCAATGGACGAGACACCTTCAAACACTGCACCTCAAGGTCATTCGACCGTCAAACGGGTCTTTGTCATCTCCTCGTCTAGTTACAGCCTAATGGATCCCCGAATTTGGCGTCTGAGAGTACAAAACAACAAGAACACCTTTCTTATTCCTTCAGCTTATTATTTAAACAACCCTGACTTAATTCCGTTACGACGCAATCTTGCACCGAAAACCTTTCTCGAAAGAGCCCTCAAGGGTGTCCGTTACGAAGAATTTGGACCTAATCACATCTTTAGCGTTCGTCGAGCCGCTCTTGAAGACATCAATAAGACCACCAAGAATCTCTCTCTCCACTTTAACCGTTATGAAATCAGCACTCTGCTCAATGTGTACTATACGTTGACCAACTACGAGGTTCGTCCTATGAAACAAGCTGAACTAATGAATTTTCTGTACCTTACTCTGAATATCACGAATGTGGAGAGTCTACAGGGCCTGTATAGAGCAGGAATCAAGTTAATGTGCCATGGAAATTTCAAACTAATGGGAGCTTTCGATTCTCTCACTTTTGTTCATCTAATGTCGGTGCTCCTGCGTGGCAGTATCGAGGAGCGTGCCGTTCTGAGCTTTTACGTTCTAGACGAAAATGATGATGGACTAATCACGGCCAAAACAGAACTTGCCCATTCGTTGAGATCAAGCTTTAATCCCAGAGTGGCAGCTTCTGCCCCAGAAATCGATCCCGAGGAACCGAGTCGAGATACGCTTCGATATTTGATTAAGAAAATGGGACTGTCTGTTGACGGAGGTCTTAATTTGGATGAATTTGTTAATGAGTGTCTTGTTTCACCCTGGTTAATCGATGGGATTCTCCCCAACTTACCCTCAGAAATATCCAATTACGCATTCCAGTGCGTAGTGTCACAAGTACCGAAGCTTCCACTAATAGAGAACAATGCTGCACGAAACAGGAGCATAGTGAGCATTAAAAAGCGGAAAAGAAAAGATGAATGATACATTGCATAATGCCTGCATGGACTGTTGAACAAAAATAGGTAATACTGAACGTTACCATTGCCACGTTTTGCTTCCACCCATTTGTAGGCCTAGTGATTACGCTACTGAACCAACTTAAGTAGTATCTCATCATTAGAGGAACCCCACAGTAAAGATGCTTTCGCCAATATTTCATGTCCATTTGGTGACGAGATTCCATAGAAGGTACATTTGAGCGCTGCCAAGACTCACCTCATTTCTCAGTGCCATTTCAGTGGCCAATATTTAGCATCAAAGTAGGTACGACTCTAACGCATAACCCACCAGATTGTTATTGCAAAAATACAAATTTATGCAAACACAATGAGTGGATTTAAAAACATCATTTATAACTGATCTATCCATTGAAAATGAAATACAGGCGGTAGCTGAAATACATAAGTACACACGCTAAAGTCAAATAAGCATGTAAGAGTTGGAAGCACGCGAAGGAGGGGAGATGATAGAAAATAATCAGATCATCACTTCGTCACACACCGGCGTGGGTCTACTTGATGCTGGTAACTGGAGTGCCTCAGAGGCAACCAAAAGATCGGCAACAATTTTGCGTCTCCCCTCCAATGCTACATCAACTGCGTTTAGGAGATTCGTTAGCTCGCTTGCCATTTCCGACTCAAGACCTTGAACCTTACCCCTAGAACTCGAAAAAGCAGAAACGGTTAGTGGTGAAAGAGAATGAGGTCGAAGAGACTCATGAGGCTCACCGAACTTGTCGAAGTTCAGTGTCTAAACGCTGAAGATCGCGTTGGAGTCGGCTACGCTCAGTTAGGAGGCTAAGTTGGTGTTGGCGCTCCTCCTCAAGACGTCGACTCCAGTCGACCATGGAAAGTTGCTGCAGTTCAGCAGTACAACCGATATCCAGTTCCTGAGTTCGACCTGCGAAAGCGGCCGCCACTTCTATATCAAAAAACGATTAAACGATTTATATTTCACAACAAAGTTGCCTTTGTCTTCTGGTCTTCTGAGGCTGGGTTCGTGTGGATGATCTGCGAAAAAGTAAATGTGGTTTAAAATTAGGGAAAATGGACAGTAGCATATGTAAGAAAATTACTGTAGGATGTTGCAGCATTCTGAAATGGTATACACTGTGATGAGTTAGACAGTGTTCGACGGTGATGATGCGACGTAGGGATGGGAGATCGCGTCCGCGCCGGGTTCGGGGATCGGTGGACGTCGGTTCGACGAAGAACAAACTGAAACTGCTTTGGATGCTCGCCAACTCTGCTCCAGAATAAATTAAGTCAATAAAGATTGCTAAAATTGTAATAGATTCAGTTTAGGCACAATTTACAGACGGCAGGCTTTACCTCGTAATGACATTAAGAGGGCTTTCAGATGGTGAAAAAACAATTTCATTTTTCCGCCAATATGCTACGAGACAGTAGTACCCAGCAAGACTAAGAGATTCACACAAGACGTTGACTACATCCTCAGCAGTCGTGTTTTCATCTACACCGCACACGTCCCTCGGTTTCCCGTTAACAAACACCCGAAGCTCCATCTCTGACTCTCTATTGGATAGATAAGCAAGATCATAAGCGCTACAGATTGCATGACTAGCTTAAACGCATTTACCAAAATATAGTCAATAAGGCCTATAATTAAGATTGTCGAAACCGAAAAGTCTAAATTTAATTGTACCACCGAAATGTCCGATGCGCTAAATATGTCTGACAAAAATCAGTAGTCAATGCCAAGTCTAATTAAAAATTTGGGCCACACTTACATAGACACAGGACTTGCCATTAAGTACAAGAATGAGAATGGATCGCAACTTAACTTTGTTCGAAGTCAAGCTCATTTGGGAGGGATTCGGAATGGTGCCATTATCAACATCTACACGCGGATGTAATGAGAAGAGTTCTGAAACGAAACCATTTAAGGTGATTTGCAGCAGTGTTGATTCAGTTGTGCAAAAATAGGGAATCTTTCAATCGAAGTATACGCGCCTTGCCACATATTGTGGGTACTAGGATAGAAGTCGTTAAAAATATTTGTTTGGCTTTCCGCTGCCACCAGTGTAGTGCCCCGGGACTTACCACTAGGTAGAAACGAAAATCAAGTTTGGCCGAATGCATGTTTTTTAAGATGATGAGAAGACATTGAGCCTTGGCTTGGCCTAAAGACAGCTTATACCTACAAGGACAAGACGAGTACCAAAGAAACCCCCAAATATCAGGCGGTAAAACAAATAAAGTACTGCAATCTCATCGTAAATTTGTAGCACTGAACATTGTATTGTTATCTTAAGGCAAAGTACGTCTTTATAATGCTTTGGTTATGTGGCTATCTGAAGTTCGGCATTCACTTTAAGATTGGTTTAGCCCATGTACTCGTGGGCTGGCCTTCGGGTCATGCCTAGGCCCATTCGCTCTGTTCTCTTTGGAATACACGTATCCAGTCTCACTTACTGCCTTCTTACACCCTATGGGAAGTTTCGGGACGCTACATTCTTTAACGTGACTAGGATCACTGATCATTTGGTGCCGAAATAATGTTCAGTTTAGTGTGCTTAGGACTTAGGAATATCAAACATGGCCATCTTTACTAATAATTTCCATACGGTTCGTGCTGAACAGAGTGTCATCACCCTCATTTATTTAACAGCCATACTATTAACGAAACCGAGAATCCGAAATGGTTTTAAATGGCCCATTTAGTGAGTTAAACATGTATAACGCAGCCATCCAACCCAACTGAAACAATATGGACACTAAATTTATTGGAGGTAAAGTCGGTGGTTTAACAAAGTAAGGCAAATGAAATAAGGCCATCCTGTTCCTTTCCAAAACGACTAGTCAATACCAGTGCATTTTTTAAATCCAAATCTTTCGGGCGGCGCAAGCATCTCCCGAAGGTTTGCCTTGGCATGAAAAATCTTACAATCCAATTTTCAGAATTTTATTTGCTAGATTCGAATATTTTGTATGTCACTTTATATTTCTCCTTGATCCATTTTGACGTATGTACCGCCCTTCCCCATGACGTTTGCATTGTAATCCTTGTATTCCTGTAAGAAGTCGCGAGCAGATAGCGGCCTCTTCGACTCATCCACTCTAATTGCTTCTGTTGCATCGCCTTTACCGTAAAATTCGCGGAAGCGCTTCTTGTTTGCCTCTAAAGCATATCAACAATGCCATTCGTAACATCAAACCTATCGGCTAATTAAAGCGACAACTTCAAGATTCCTCCTTCATTTAGCTTAACAAGTCCGGTTTGATTTGATGGCTAGCAAACTTTACTCTGCTATAGAAATTAGCATTGATGAATGCTTAAGTTGTGTCTAACAGGTAAAAAGCTGTAAAATGTATCGAATCTTTATTATCTTAAATCGCTGTGTCCTATAAAAGGATGGTTTTGACTTACGAATAAGATCCTCAAGGGGCTTGCCGTCACCTCCTATATCTGGCGGCAGCACAGCCCTCAAACCAGGCTCAGTCTCAAAGATTTTCTCGGTATCTGAACCGCACCACACCATCTGTTGAATTTATAAGCACAAAACAAATTCTCTGTCCTCACGCAGGTTGTGCAGTAGGTTAATAGAATAGCAGAAAAAAGGCGACCAACTAACCCGGCTTTTCATTTTCTCCTTCATGTAGAACATCATGATATTCTTCATGGTGTCTAGCAGTTTCCCTTCGTTGTAGAAAATTATGTGGCAAGGCCTCATAGGCATCGCTTCCTGCAGTCAAGAAGACATCCATTTTTACCTACTTTCACTGCAGCATCTCTATGCTTCAACTATGCTGAAGTTAGGAAAAGGGGGCAAAGAACATCACACCTGCACTGGATCCAATGAATGCACTGCATAAATTAAAAATTTACTACTCATTTAAGTTTGGAGCTAAAAAGAACAATCTGTGATTTATCAACGACAAATGCGATTTCGTTAAGATGATGTGGGCTGCAAAGTTGCCAGTCAAAAGGCCCTTTACTGCACCTGTACGTTCACCCTAAAGTCATCCAAACTACCGTTGATTGCACCTGCTTCGAAATTAAATCCTTTTCTACAGGAAAGTACCAACCGTCTCGAGGCACAGGCTCGACCATTATAAACGGAGTCTCACCAAGGTGTATGAGGTTAGTGGGTGTGCAATGTGTAGTAAAAGAGAACCGCATTTCTTGCCTGTAAAAATCTGCTCCATAATTTCATCACATTCGGATCCTTAACGATCTGTCTTGAAGTGCTGCCAGTGAAGTCCAAAAGGACTACAGAGCCACCGATTATCGTTCGCGCATCTAAGGCCATCATAAAGATGACCTTATAGGCGTAGTAGAAAAGTCGTCCTATTGGAAGTTCATCGGGGTCCCAGACGCCTAGGCTTTGATAAGGAACTCAATGGATTTACCTGGCCGTATCCAAAAGCACGATTTCCCGTCTTCCATGTAATCCAGAGGAAGATGCAAACTACGAATAGATTGGTAACGTCGATAAGTTGGAGCAGAAGAGACAATGACATGCACTGCGACGAAATCCTGATTGCACCAAGCTTTTGTTAGTTTAAGATAAAATTTATGTGCAGTGACTGTTAGGTAAGACTTAACCACTTCTCGCAAATTGCAGTACTACGGCAGTAAGTTGCATAAGTCCAGGCACATTACCCTGCATTGAGGTAGTTGTCGAGCTCCTTCGACTTCAAGTCAACTGGACTACTCCAGACGACATCGCCGATGGACTTTATGGTGGAGAGAGTGCAAAAGTTGTCCAGCCTGGCCTGTGCTTTGGCATGAATGAATTTGCTTTGTCGCAGAAACATGAGGAGAAAGTCGTCATCTGAAAAGCCGAGAAAAAGGCATGGAAAGAATGGCGCCACACCCAGGCATGCGCCTGCACTACTGTCGTGTTATCAAGTGGATGGATTAAACGTTTACTCACCCATGATTGAAGTGCCTTTTGTTAAAATTATTAAAAGTTGGAAGCAGAATTCTGCATTAACTTTAACCTGACAGGTGGTGGAAAAAATGCTGCCTTCAATCCATTAAAAACAGGTTTGTAGATTGTGGCGAACTGACCCGTCATTAGCCATTTTATGCCGCAGCCTAAGGAATATCGCTGCTACTGTCTAAAAGATGATGCGTAATTTTGTTTCATTTTACTTAAAAAGGTCCCATAGAGGAACCACTCATTAATTGCGCGATCAGAATGAAGACAGTGTAACTGTCAACTACGACTACGACCAGTTGTGCACTGATCCGTCAGCATTTCTTTGCACGAAGTAGGACAACACCGCAATAGAGCACATTAAGTGAATTTGACAGGAAGAAATACTTGTCAATTGGCACCCGACAAAGATCGCACCGAGTAGGCAGTGTTAACAAAACATTGCCCTCCGATACACCACCTCGTCATTGCAACAAGAGGAGTGGCGATCCATGAAATGAGTGTGCCTGCTTAGGAGATGTGAGCTGGGCGACCTACCGTCTGGACACGTGAGGTGTGGCATTGAAGACAGCCAGCGTCGAAGGGACTCAATGTGTGCGGATGTGTTCTTGGGATCCTCACCGAGCTGCGTCTTCGCCAACTTGACATACTTGGAAGGTAGTTTCTGAGCGGTTGCCATTTCGCAATTGACTTTCTGTAGTAGATCTTTTGTTATTTAATCTCACTTGGAGTGCCATTGAAAGGTGATTGGATCTCGCTAATCACGACGCCAAAGCGACACACTTGCGATGTCAGGTACGTCTCTTCACCTGTGCGAGTTGGCAAGAATTCGAGGTCTTATCACATATGTCAAGTTAAAATGTTGCAAACGTTTCAGATTGATGCGAAGGAAAATGCACTCAAAATGTCTCGCATCGCAACATGAAAAGCTGCTTCTTTGTGGTTTATTTCTCAAGGCTTAAGTGCGTACGAATGGGATTTGTTTGAAGTTGACATGCAAATTCACTTGCTATCAGAATTGTGTTTGCTTGGAATGGCATCTTTTCACTCTGATTTCAATCACTTTTGACAAACTGTGCGGATGCGACTTTTTTGTAGATAAACAGTGCAAATCCTCACAAGGATTAAAGTGATGAGCAAAATTTGCCACCATGAAAATGGAACTTTCCTTAATTAAGGTATTTGTGGTAGGAATTAAGGATTCTATGGAATTGAGCAGCTTCTGTCTCGCTTAAGTTGTTTATTCGTTGACGTTGGTGCACTGAAATGGGACGGACGGCGGCACCGGCGACTGGGCGCGACACCTTCAGCCTTCTTAAATGGCCATTTGCCATTGTTTCTTACTAAATTTGCTCCTTCATTAACGAAATCTCCAACCTCTTTTGAAGAATTTAAGCGAGTCTCGAGATGTTCAATCAACTAGCTCTAATCTGTAGAGTGGCATCATTTGCACGTCCTCACGACGTCAATTTAAAACCCCACACTCAGAGCATGTGCATGTGAAAGGACTTAGACTAAAGCTCACTCTTTGTGCGTCTGAAAAGGAAATAATAGGGTTAATGATTCCGCCTCAAGCACTATATTTGATGCATTACTTCGAACACACCATAAGTAGCTTTTGATTTATAGATGTTTTTAAAAAAGTTGTCCACCTCCATTGACGTAGGAAATGACACTTCACGAACTGAGCGCGAATAGTCGTGTAACGTGGAGAGGTGCCGCACCAAAAGGAAGGAGAGCGAAAGAGATGCAACCTTTTAATCTCCCCTCCCAAACGATGTCATCCAGAAGGTCGTTCTGCTTTCCACTACGCTCTTTATTCGACAAATAAAGCCTCGAAGAAAAACAACGACGCCAAGTACCAGTTAGGAGACGGACACTAATAAGCATTATGCCGATTTAAATAATCACAGACTAATCAGTTTGAAGCGGTCGATTTATATTGCTGTGTACTAACTACTCGTTCCCATAAGTAGCATGGATAGTTTGGGGATGTCTGCCTATTACAGACCACTTTTAAGTGTATTTTGCAGCAAATTTGGTAGTCTTAGAACCTCCCAAGTTTCACTGAAAAGCCATTAACTCGATGTCATGGGCCTTAAATTAGGCTTGAGAACTCGAACGCCAATCCAAAAAAGGAACTACATTAATAACACCCAAAATGAAGCAAACTATTTATTAGTTTTTAAAAGAGTTATAGATATATATTCTAGGAAAATGAAAATGAGATAGCCTTAAGTCCACACTTTATATTCAAAATTACTACTTTACATGGCTAGGAAAATGATATCTTTGGTAGGACTACTGCACAAAGCAGAGGCTTTCAAAACATTTGCACTTGGGTCTTGTTTGCCCTTCTACCAGAGAACGGCACGAATTTTAATCCTTCGTCCTCCCATTCTGTCTTCACTGCCTGTCGCTTGATTACCACACCCTCCCCTCTTCTTACCTCTTCTTCTTTGCGCATTTATCAGCTAGACTGTCTCAATCAATTCCATTTTAGTTTTATCAAAGATGCAGCTCTGTCTTCCACCCTCCTTCACTTTCATGCATGTCTGCAAACTCCCACTCAAAAAGGAAGACCAGCAACACTGGCGAGTTGGTCGCTGAAGTGGCTCACATCCTCTCCGTACTGGACATTTGGTGAACGGTGCTGTCTTGTTCCCCTGCATCTCACTAGTGTCTCAGTGAAGGGCATTCATTGCATTCATTCACAAGCAAATCAGCTTTGCCAACAGTCAATGGATGGCGAAATGGCGTGCAGCGTTAGAAGGGGTGGTGAGCTGCCCGATGCGGAGCATTGCAGATCAAAACACTTTCACACTACAAGCCAGTTTACAGTCAAGAGTACCTATCCACGAGGCTAAGAAGATGCAAAACAACAGATTAAACGCATTCGCAATCAGTTTCTCCTCTTCACCAAAAGTTCTCGAGGCAGAGTTTAAAGGAGTGGATAGCACGCAGTTTGCCACTTTCGCAAGTCTCAGCTCCCCATTTGACTTTACAGCAAAGTATCTTATTTGTACAGGAAAAATTGGGACAGAGTTACAGTCGGTGTTATGAATACCAAATTCATGTATAATTTCTTTTTTTATGAACCGATCTAAAATAACTTTACTCAGTTCTGCACAAACGCTTAAAGATGGTGCTAATGCGGATACATTTTTTGAAGCAAAGAATGGCCTTACATCCAAGCGTGACACTTTAATACAATCCAAGTTGACATCAAAGGTGTATGCGTATGTGTATACCGTAATTGGAAACAGGAAAAACATGCTTGTGCAAGTGTACTTCTTGTGGTATAAAGGCTTCCATCGAAATCCACTTTGATTCAATTCTTAAGTGCGCGACACTTTCGTACCCATGTAAAAGTTGATACCAAACGAAAGTATCCCCGTGTCAGCCCAGAAGAGCTGATTTCACAAAGAATTTGAGGTCCTACAATGTCTTGTAAGCATTGGCGGAACTGGTTTCGCCGCGTTGCTGTACGCCCAAGGATGCGCATGTTGCATGGCGTGGAAGAAAGATGACAGCTCTTCGCCATATAATTCCTTAGAACGCAATCAAGTGTGTACTGAGGAATGAGTGAGTTAAGAAAATTGTTAGTAAGCCATCACCTTTATCAGCGAGGTCAGAGAGGACGCGGAGGTGCCGCATGACTTGGCAAGGCGTGTTGGTCTGGCGACAATAGACACAAAAATTAGTTTTCTTCACTGATACAATTAAATGCATGCAATTACATGGTAGCTCCCCACCTGTCTCTGATCCAAAACTCACGCACCGCACCTCCTCTTGATGACCACAGGGGGAAATGCGAGGTCCCGTGTGTCCGCAAATAGTGGCAAACATCATGCGGAGAACCACCATTTAAAGGCATCTCGCTAGTGTTAAAACAGTAGCAGTCGTCATTGCAAACACAGCTCACACAGCATGCCACACGCTTTTTCCACTCATAAACCAGCAAACCTCCTCCACCAACTTCCTATTGGCTAAACCGGTGGAATTGAGCACGTTACGCATCGCATAGCCAAGTTAAACACGTGCATAACGAAAAACAGAAAGTGAAAAATTGGTTAGACAAATCGCTACGTAGAATCGCGTTTAATAAAATATCAATAGGTTAGAAGAAATTCCGAAAAGGTATTCCTAGATTAGGTTCGAAGTGCATAATAATTGTTGCATTGACACTCGCACCGCAGACCAAAGAGAATTTAGGTCCACTTTCTTGACACTGCAGGTTGTCAAGACATATAGTGCAGTTAGGGTCTTTGTAGAATTTGGAAGCATCAATGACAAAAGACCGTGGTGAGCGGAGGCATCAAACAAGGACGAAAGACTCGTGGCTGAAGAACGTTTGGTGGTGCATAGCTCATAGTGCAGTGGAGCCAGAATTCCTCGACCTTTTTACCATGACTATACCCATTCAAGTAGAACAGCAACTCCACCACTCCTCCATTTATAGCCCATTTAGATTTACAAATTTAGCTGCCACTATTGACCAGTCTTTAACTGCACTAAGAAAATCCTTTCCCGCCAAAGCTTTTACCAAACACCCAAAAGCAGTAGTGGCAGCAGATGCAAGCGTTTACACCTCCCCCAATTTCCGACAACTCATGGCTTCTCACTTAGCGGCACGACTTTTCAGCCATAGTCCCCGAGCCAAGCACGAATGTCCCAATTTATCACACTAAAACGCAGGTTCTCCCACCTAGTGGCAGCAAACACTCGTCTCAAAATGACAATGTGCATTCGCAGTTACTTTCCCACTGTATTGTGCCTCGAACCACCTTTATGCACGTTCCACCCTTCCCTATGATATTTGCCCTGTATTTCCTCTACTCGTGCAGGAAGTCGCGCACCGAGGCTGGCCTCCTCGATCGTCCACCTTAATTCGTGCTGTTGAACCATCTTTTTTGATGAAAATTGTGCAGTGTCCCTTGTTTGGTTCTAAATCAGAACGACACTGTCATTTTGCATTTCCAAAGTCATTTGACACAGTTTTACGCCTTTCTACCCA
>UYWX01000192.1:0-27619 GCA_900622495.1 Hydatigera taeniaeformis
AAGGAAAAATGGAATTAGGCGATAAGTACTATTTTCGTAACATTTTCGGTTAAGAACTGACTAAAAGTTCATTTGTTTTACTGGAGTGTTCTTGTTATTCGATTTAACGTTAAATCGATAAATTTGATGAAGTATTGGATGGAGAGGTTAAAGCAAACTTTTGAGATTGAAAAGAAGCACCTTCCTCACTTCACTTGTAATGGGCTAGTTAACATTGAAGTGGAATGGAGAAAATGTTAGATCCTATTTCCTCGACCCAAACCACGAGCTGATGACGGTGAAGTTGTTTTCAGAGTCTTATCAGTAAGGTCCCGGGAAATCAAAGCCAGCGTCATAAGAAGAAGGCATTCATAGGGTGCAAACTCATCTTAAAAAGTGTGACTTATCCTCATTTTAACAGCATCGGCAGCGCTCGTTAATGGAAAGCTTGATTGACGGCAATCAAAGCAAATCGGAATTGCCACCTGTGATTGCCTGATCTTAGCTACTCGAAGACTTTGACAAAGGTTCATCGGTCTGTGAACCTAACTTGGGAAAGCTGTCGCACAAAATGGGAAGAATAAATGAATTGGATGGTGAATGAGACCCTCAGTTACTCATGGGCTTCGACAGAACAAAGTTTCTCAAACAAAGGATGGGAATAAGGCGGAGGAACGAAGATATATAAAGTGCCTTGGAATTGTTGGGTGAGAGGGAGCTGTGAAAGGAGTGATGTCACATAACCCTCGCAGTGTCCATTTGATGGGAAGTGTAATTCGAGATTATTCTATTATGAATGGGAGTATATGAAGAGGTATGCATTCTGACTGTAGAATATTAAACTACGCCAAGGATTTGGGGTGACACAAAAGCATCTAATGATTTCATTTTGCTGTGGATCACCGAGCTTTAGGAACTTATCGAAGTTTACGAAGGACCTAATCAAGTGATGAAGGATTTCCAACAGATGAGTTATGAGACTGCGAAATCCAAAAAATCAAACAATTTTTAGAGGCCAGTAGTAATGGTGCTTACCTCATAACCGCTTCATTAATCTTGATCGTGGATGAACTGAATCAAATGGAGATAATGTAAATGAGGATGAAATTGTCACAGAGAATTGGAAAATCCAGTGGCTATGGAGATACTTGGTCTGATACGCCATTACATATACAATGAAAACTAATTGAAATCCAATGCGCTTTTAAAATAAGCGATAGAAATCAGCCAAAGCTAACACTAAGGTTGAGGAATTTGCTAATAATGAATTTCAATTTACTGCAGCTCCTCCAAAACTATGAGTAAACGTCCAACGCACATTCCTCTTCGAGAGTTACAATCGCTCAAAAATGATAACATTTGATAGCGTTTGTTTGGCTATAGTGGATGGGATGGAATGATTGATAAAATGAGGTTGGGGTGGAGATGTTCATCCCATGTTAGTCAAATTAAAGTTCTTTAAAAAATCACAGAAATTCAAAGTTTGTAATTACGAATGGTATGTGGTCAGTCACATTCTACCAAAAAAACGACTTTATGCGCTTGTGTGAGCGTTGTCTTCAACAAATGCTGTCTAGCTCAACTGCACAAGGACCTGAGCCATCGATGCTGATTCTCAAAAGTCAATGCAAGAAATCAAGTTTAACAGTGGATGATATTGATGAGCCTCCTACTCTCCAGCGGAGAGTAAGGAGTAGGCAATAATAAATGCTGCATTAAATTCTTGGGCAATCAACGCAGTAAAATCTCTACAGAAAATATGAATGAAATCCGTACAATAATTCCAATTGGAAATGAATGTAAGGTGAGAAAAACTTTGGATGATAATAGAGGAATGAAAGAAGCCGAAATCTCATGCTGCAAATGCTTCTTGCGTACAAGTATAAAGTGAGATATGTAGAGTTGGAAGCATTGGAGATTCAATCAATCAGGCGTAAAGATGCTAGCCGGAAAGTAACTTGTCATGTCCATCGCTGCGGCTACAGTAGGCGCAACGTTTGATAGGGGGAATGCGATTTAAGGGCTGTAATCTTTCTTAAGTTCACGTATTGCATATATTGGAAAATTCCATAATTCTAGACAAAAACTAGAAGGGCCTAGTTGGCATAAACGGCAAAATTTGAAGACATATTCCCACAAAAACGAATTCACCGTTTTACGCTTAGAAGGCTGAACGTTTAAATACAAGTGCACTCTAAAGATCTCTCTATATTATAGAACATTAATATGAAATATCAGAAAGTCCTACTTTCGACTGGCAAATATTGCATCAGGGTTTTTTGTTGAACGGAATGGGTCAGTGATTGACACATCCTCATATCTACACCATTCATTGAATCAGGCCGCAATCCGCCAGCCAATAATATTAATGGCCGATTTCAGCAAGGACACGGCCCAAATACTGTCGTCTCTAAGTGCAGTTTTTGCAAACACTGCCGAGTGGTAGATTGTTGGTGATACCGATAGAGGTGAGGCTTAGTCGTCGTTCGACGATTTTCTTCAACACCTACGTGCTCACGAACTAGCAAGGTTATCCATACTCTATAACTGCTCCAAAGCCTAAAAATGCATTTCAATAAGGCGACAAATTTGTAAAATATAGGACACCTTTACACGGTATGCTGAAACGAACATTGTTGCAGTGAGACAATTCTTAGAGGTTACTAGTTAATTAGTATTAATGTTGAGAAATAATTAAAGGTTTGCATACGAAGAGTTCGAATTGGTAGACCTTATTGAAGCACCGTGGTATATTCGGAAAGCAACGTCTCATGTGTATCCTTCATTTAACATTTTGCTAAGCAAACATGGCCATAATTCAGAAACGAGTGTAAAGGTCTCTTCTTACCGACTAACCCAATCGGAAACCTAGTCCAATTCGACAGATCAGAGTTAGTCGACAGACCTCGTCTCATATTTTCCACACAAGTGATGAGTTGTCGATATGGTACGCAAGATCCAGTGGGAGTTAAGTTACCCACTCCGCAGTCAGTCAAATAGGTGGTCTGCAGAAGACCCAATGTTGAATGCGAACAAAGCCCTCACACTAATTGTACTGCATTTTTTAAACTGAAAATGGAAAAGAGGTAGCTGCGTGTCGACGCTGTGAAGATTCAGTACACTCACTCATCTAGAGAAACATCTCCAATAGAGCCCCGGCCTTTCTTGAAGTATTCCCTTCTAACTACCTTAACATTACAATGAATGATGTTTTGTTTAAATTAGAGGAGTTCAAAACCCTAAGTTGCTATTAGTAATAAAACGTAAGCTGTCTAGTAGTTCAGAAAACCAAGATTCCAGGCAATTATGATTGAAAGCGATTCTCGTTTACTGCTTAGCGAAGAACGTAGAGCTAATGCTGGTGCGATGGAAAAAAAGGTCAGTTACGCTATCCCAACTGCAACTGTTCCACAGCCATGAAGTGAAGGAGACGGAACAAAAGAAACGAACGCCAAATCTCCATCAGTACAATGACTGTCTCAAAGACATCGTAAACACTCGCCGACGTAATGATAGCGAAGCGACGGAAGAGCGCAGCGCTGCCATTGCGAGTACGCGGGAGTACTTGAATAAGTTCACCCCAAATCTTCATATGAACCTTTTGTGCAGTAGTCCCGACTTTAATGCCTAGTGCATAACATGTTTTGTACGAGTCGTACGTGCTCCCACCTTTCACAAATTCGTCCTCAACTTGAACAAAAAGATGAGTGAATCAATTGGATCAAATTTGTTGGACTTTGGGACGGCAAACAAGTCCAACTCGTTGGCTGGCGTTACAAGCGAAAAGCTGCAAATTTAGACACCATTCGTATAAACTGCCCGTGTAGAAACAAATAGTCGAAGGGATGCAGATGACAGCAAACTTCCAATTTTATTTCTTTGTGGGAACCGAACTAATGGGTGAATGAAGGGCTTTGAAATAGAAAACTATGGCCAATTTTATTCAACACGCTACGCAGCTCATGTTAATAACACGCCCCCGATACCTCACCAAAGGTCAGACGTTGACATTACGAATAGAACAGGTGAGAAGTGAGATTCAATTTGGTTGCATAATTGATTCAGATTAGTTAAAATCGACTGTGAGATGAGCAAAAAAGTGAACAAGACAAGTTCTATTAAGGTTTGCAAAAGTCGCCGGAGGACAAGCGGGAGGGCGAACGGAAAAGGATGTCAACCGTCCCCAAAGACGTTTCTAGCCCAAGTTCCAAGATCACTCCACGCTAAGCTTTTCAATGTTCGCAAAGGAGAATGGTTCAAAGAGGTAACCGGAACCCTCATAGAATTTGTTCTGAAATTCCACCCTATAAGGTCCAATGGCAAAGAGATCTCATTGATCAAAGAGCATTTAAAGTGATAAAATTGACGAGACTTAAGAAGATCAAACAAACAATGAAAAATGAGTAATATAACTTTACTGAGCATTTGTTGTTAAAGTGAAACACGAAAAAATCATAAAAGTCCGATATTTACTAGAATCAAAGTCCATACCAGTGAAGGCGAAGAGCGTGAAGAAAGGCCGAGAGACCTTCCATAAGGACAAGAACACCGACTGTGAGGCCAGCCCATGCGGCAAACACAAAGAAAAGGATGATACTACCGTAGTAGCCATTCACTTTAAGGCCGTTCATCATCAGCATCTCCCAAAGTACCTCAGACAACTCTGAACGATAAGAAGCATAGGTTAAGGATAAGGCTTATGCGATTTGCCGCGATCAGGATGCAAGAGATGGGTTAAGACTTACGAGCATGTGCCAGACTGAGGGCCCACAGACGGAGATAGGATGCCGTATTGGAGATGCATCCAAGACAAAATTCTATTGTGTGTATGGTCTGATACACCATCACCTCACCAAACACAAACTGCAAAGGGAAAAGAGCACCAAACAGCTTGTTGCTAATTGTTTCTTAAGGGGGTCAAATTTTTCCAATATTCACCCTACTTGATGCAATTCTGCCGAGAAATGCACAAAGAATTACTCTATTGTTTTCTAGCAGTATAAGTGCTGGTAGCAATGGTTACACAGTCTGATATGTGCGAGCAAGTGAATAAGGCGATCAACGATTTGCGCAACGCAATATAGGAAGGCAGAGATGAGGGGGAGGACCTACCTCCTCTGAATCGCCGTGTCCGATGCCAGATTGTGGAACCTCAGAATCGGAGGGCGAGACATTGTTGCGAAAGGGCATTTGATCGTTTGTCCCAACTCCCGCCTCAGGATCGTCCGTGTTGCTCAAATCACCAAATCTAGCTGCCCGAATTGTGTCCAACTGAAAATTAAAAAAGGCCACCCCTAATAAAGGTGTTAAAGTCCATTAACTTGGTTAATTTGCTAACAACCAACTGCTTAGCTAAAAATCTACAGGAGCAAGTCGAGACTTGAAGAGGCTAAGGGCAAAACGGTTGTGAAAACGAATGTGAACTGAGAAAAGGAGGCTAAATTGAAAAAAGAACACAGCTTATTAGCTTGAATTGAGCATGAGGATGGAAAACTTGAAAAGTGACAGTCGCGAAAACACTGGAGAACTTACGGTCCTGCGAACTTTGTAACGCCGATAGAGGATGAGGGGTTTTGCTAAAAGCATCCAGGGTATGCAGAGCAGGGCCACCACAACCAAGATGCTTTGGACTATTTGCTGCAGACAGAATCGATCGTGATTAATGATAGCTAGTTCCACTTGTAAAAAGGAAATTTCAAAGGCTAACATAACAAAAGTGATGTGTCAGTAAAACTAGACTTAAATCCCAACTAATTGCACATTTATAGCTGAAGTTTTATGACTGGTGAAGGTAGATGGGGAAAAAATATTGCCCCAAAATCTAAGTGTAGGAGAAATCCCACTTTTGAGAGTTAGGGAGGGGGAATTAGTTACTTGTATCGCTTACAGGCGTGCAAAACACCAAGAGCTTAGTGAGAACCGTTTTTGAATGCACACAGCAAAACCCAGTGAAAGGCAGAGAATTGAAGCAAAAGGTGCGAAAAAGGCGAGAGGCAAGAATAACAAATTAAGTAAGTGCATTAGTGGAACAAGTAGAATAAAAATTCAGAAGAGTAAGATTAACCATGAAAACATTTGCCAACCGCGTGAATGTGCAATAACACACCTGTCCATTGTAGAGAAGCTGCGTGTCATCCTTTTTTTCGTAGTCAAACTTCATCATATTTATGAGGGCTAAAAAGCAAAATCAATCTACCTTAATGTAGCATGAATTGTTTGCCGAAATCAACGGTGATAGGAGTTGCGAACTTGGGCTGCGAATACACAAGGCTTAAGAACCGAAAACGATCAATGGCATATATTGCAAAAGAGATGTAGTAACTAACAAATAAGAAGGCTTGGAGCCGTCGAAGCATCCTTTGAGCAAAAAACGATCCATTTGTAAAAGATCATGAATACCAGATAGCCGAAGATAGAGAGCATAAAAAGGACTTCAGGAATCAAATCGCAGTAGATCGATAGAGAATTCTTGAAGAATCTAAGGATGAGAAATAAGCACTGTAGCATAGATTTTAACAATGCACCAAGAGGAAACTATAGTCATTCTAATGTTAAAACTAGATCGTCCCAAGTTTATCCCGAACTTTTAACACGAGGCCTAAATCTAACAGACGCCTCTATTTCAGACTAAGAAACTTGATTTTGAAAATAAAACAAAGCCTGCGACAATTCGAGCAGAACCAAGAAAATGATAATTACCCAACTTTGTTTTGTGTTAATTAAACATTTACTTTGCGAAACTATTGTTACGTCAGTTCGAAATCATCCATCACACAGATATGCATTTTGATTAAGACTACCGGACCGATGACCCGAACGCAAAGGAAATGATAGTCATTTAAGGCGCTGTTAACCAAGGCTGTGATTTGATGGCGAAACACCCACCCGTTTTTATTTAACTAATTGCATGTTACTGAGCTTAAGCCAGTAGCAGAATTTTCGAAATCAATGGTGCCAAAGACCCGACCGCGAGTTACGAAGAGGAAACGATTCAACGGGACACTTCGGAGGATAACGCCAGGTAGCGGCAACTTCAATGAACCTTCTTTATTCGTTCATCAAGCTACAATCTCCACAATGTGCTTCAATCAATAGAAGTATTTTGAGTTCATGTAAAATCCATAAACTGTCAAGCTTATACCTCCCATGAGATAAACCTTCAAATTTACAATGAAGTGAATGTGTGCCACGAGCGTGAATGCGAATTTTCTGAGGTTTTAGCTGTTGGTGGCTTTAGTCTTAAAACAAAATGGAGTAAAAAATAATTCGACTGGAAATGGATGTGCAATCCATTTTAGAGCTTATAATTCCTCGCAAGTTAGAGTTTAAAAAGCAGTAGTATTATGGGAGAAAGCCTTAGTTACACCACAGAGTTCAGCGAACCTAGTGATTGCTTTTGCTGTCCAAAAAACCAGATAGGCAATGATGAAAAACGAACAAATATGAAGATACGTACTTGTAATTGAACGCGCCGAGGAGGATACCAAAAAGCATATGTAACACGCCAAGGATGATGGACAATTTCATTTTGAGTGAGTTGGTGAACATGATCACGTTGTGAGAGACCTGCCATACAGGATCCAAACCAAAGGAGTAGGGGAAACCTGCGAACATGCCTACTGGTGCAGAACCTCCGCCAATGTGCGTGTCGGGGTTCAGCTGCAGGGATTCGCCGCCCTCTAAGGTGCGATTGTCGAAGAGTGGAAACCACGACGAACCGAAAATATTTGCAGCCTTCGAGAAGATGTCATTGTAGACCAGACCCGTATAGATTGAGAAGAGACCCATTAAGAGGATTATGTACCGACCACCGAAAAACGTGTCCCAGAGCTCACCCTTTATTTTCTTCGTCTGCAATACATACAACGTAACGCAGTACTCTTCCATTCGAATGTACGTTATCGTACAAACGCGGGATGGAGGAATCACTCGCTGACGTGTGAATGTTTGGTGAATGGAAATTCATTTTCACATCAAAACAAGCTTAGCATGAGACAAGTGTGGGTTTTAAAAGAAGAGTGCAAATAGAAACCTTTCCTCATTTGTTAGAAGACTTAAGTTATCTACGGCACGTAAATGTGGTTGCTACTAATTTAACATTGCTATGATGTAAAAACAACTAAGAACCATTCTAATCATCCGCTTAACGAATGAAAAAGAGATGTTGGATTTTTCAAATATAGACACGCGCTACGCGGAAACTCCATAGGTATTTTCTATATTAATCAATTTAACCAACCAATCACAACAGCAAGGAATTCCACTTTCACGCTTAGCTACTGTGTTAGCACCAGACAGTTCACGAGAGTGACAAAGAGAAACTGCTGTAATACTGGGTGCTGGATTCAATCAAACTGCGCACTCACTTTCTGCGGTTAAGACTGAGTATGATGCCCAGTTTTACATGCCACCACACGTCCCCGAGCTTGCTGACATCACCGTTAATGCTCAAGATAAACTAATTCATACTATTTCAAGACGGTAAATCCTTTATTAAATAGCCAGCACTGAGGCCGTCGTGAAAGCTGAAAACCAGCAGAGCATAACGTGTAATAGCAAACTCTATCAAGCTTGGTAATAGAAGGAATGCATGAGAGCCGATTTGTTTTCAGCTGTAAATAATCCAAGTACGGTAGTCACATGAAGCGATGATAACGTGACAACCTTTTCTGAAGCCTATCTTCACATCGTGCCGGCATGATCAATCAAGGGGACTCCTTTACAATGTACACTAATTAAGTAAGATCACGTAATAACCAGAAAACACAAAATAGTCCAAAGTATTGTTAGTTAGAGGCAATAACTTACAGCAAATCCTTTTTCCAAGAAAACCAAGAAGAGTCCCATTAGAAACATGATGGCACCGTGGCCAGCATCACCAAACATCACAGCGAATAAGAAGGGGAAAGTAATAACAGTGAAAAGAGCCGGATTCACCTCCCGGTACTTTGCTACACCATAAGCATCGACAATGTTCTGGAAAGCGCCTGTGAACTTATTTACGCGATGAAAGGTTGGAGGTTTTTCAGTAGTATGAAGTCGGTTGAGAATGGGCTGAAGGCTGGAGTTAGAGAGTTCCATGCCGCGTCGTAGGGCAATTTGCACGGCGTCTAGGTCTGAGACGGCAGACCAGCACTCGCCTACCATGCATTTGGTAGTAACGTCGAGATTGAAGAGGTTCAGGGCATGGTACACCGACTTCATCTTATACACCTTGTAAAACCACTCGCGCAAGCTCTGTGCGGCAGTCTCCAATACGCGCGCTCGGTGCTCCGAGGTACGATTAAGCACCACTTGGAGGTCCTCCCGACGACTGGTGACATCTAGTAGCATCGCTTGACGTTTCTCCTGAGTATCAGGACAGGCGTAGAGAGTCGCATGAAAACTATAGAAAAAAACAACTTAGAATATCACAACTACCAAGGACCATAAGGAGATTCAATAAATAAGAGTGGAAACAAAACTGCATATGTGCAATCCTCAAACATCCACATTTGAACTTTCAGAAGCGATGTGAACTCGTGGACGCAAGTCACGGAAGGAGATCTTGCGTCTCACAGGTTTTACCAGGAGCAAAGGAAAACAACGGTTACATAACCATTAAGCGTGGTCTTATTTGATGCCCATAGACCGCATTTAATCAAATTCCTTTAGCCAGATGGTGAAACAAGACACAAGTACCGGGTTTCTCCCACTAACAAGCATTAGTTTAGGGCAAATAACATAAAAAGTATACTAAAAATGCGCTCCAGAGAGTAAATATTCGATCATGTTGAAGGACTGTAGAGGTACACATATACGATTTCATACAGATCACGCTTGAACTAGATTAAAGGTCGTCCAAGAACTCAAATTCGTATAAAGGTCTATATACCACCCAAACAGCGTGAAACTAATTGATATGAAGGCGGATACCGTACCCGTCACAAATGTTCTCCACACGTGATCGAAGCTGTGGCCCTTGAAAGAAAACGATGAACATGCACTTGTTCAGCAATTCACCCTGCACAATGAAAGTGGACAATGATCGGAGTTTGAGAAATGGTGCTCCTTTAGCGTAGCACTAAAATGACCTACTGTAGCAGGGTCCTCGATGCTTTCGAGATCAGCGTATCGGAGAAAGACGTTTCCACGACAAGCCCGCCAGAGCATCCTTTCAAAAGGCACGGTTCGCTCCCGGATAATTACGCCGGCAACGAATCTACAATGCGGACACAAATTTGATGCTAACAAAACTCATGGTTGAAAATTAGTTAGCAGATAAGGTTCACGGAATTTATTATACAGTCCTGCTTAATGCGGCTGATTTCCATCACAAACGCTCAATGTTGGACAAAAGGCTGATTAAATAGACCTAAAAACTCACTCAACATGGTGACTGCTGTACGTTGTAGATGTAGCATGACCTTGACGAAAACCAACGCCGAAATCATCCGATTGAGGGACCATTTCAATGTAGCTATAAACCCACCAATGACAAACGGCACAAAGAAGAAAGTAAGAAGTGTTGGTATTTCAAGTGGGGAGCAGATGCCATTTCTGATAAGCAAGCCGAATGGGCGAATCGTGCGCAAAAGTAAAGCAATAGCACTTGACAACGATCTTGAAGTCCTATTTACGAATTCTTACCCAGAACGTAGGTCTCTCGATCCCTGAGATTCTGAAACCTCCACAAGCATCTCGTCTCCACTACCGAGATTCACATTGACCTCATACGAACCCTAGACAAAAACAATTGGCATAAAATGGGAAAACATTTAAACAAACAGTAGAAAGCTTCAAGAACTACCTCTTCGAAAAACAGTTGGGCGCGACGAAGGACCATCTTTAGCTCAGTTAATTCCATGAAAGACTTCTTCATTTGCTCGAGACTGAAATTCACCTCTCTAAGCTCGTTTTCAAGTTTATCTAAGTTAGATTCAAGGTCCAACATTTCTCTTGGGGGCGGTGCCTCTGGAACTTCATCGGGTTCGAAAATAGGAAAATCGTCCTTTTGCAGCTCATTCTCAATATAACGCAACTTCCGTTCCATTTCATCACAACGACGCACCTCATCAACAAATTTGCGCTGAAAGGCATTAACATCGGGAGTCGTCTAACGAAAAATGAATCGAAGTAGCCCTACATCGCGAATCTGAACAACACCCAGTTCTCCCAATTGGGCAATGCACATATAGGCTGAATCAGTATGCAAGATGAGTTGAGAGAGTTGCATATCCTCTGAACGGAACAGCGACCCCATTTTGCGTTCCCGCAACGGTACGTGCGGAAGAAATTACGAATGAACCGCGTTGAGTACTAAAGAGTGTAAACAAGCTCGTGATTAATTTCGTAGAAAATTGTACCTTAATAGAACTGGCTAAAATCAGGTAATTACCAAAGCAGAACAACTTAAAATTTAATTAACCTATGATTAAGTAAGCATTGTATTCTGTTTTGTTGTGTAAATGTCATTTACTTTGTACTGTGCCAACTAACATTCCGTATTTAAAAAGCACATCTGGATTAACTGAATTTATACACAAAGCATCAAATCGTTTTCTGGACTGGAGTTTTGAAGTTACTTATGTGTTTTACTGTGTGGTGCATACAATCGGGCTTATAAAATGGTAGCCGTAGCGCTCATTCTGCCGCGCTTTGCGTGTGTGACGGTGGTTTGTGTCGAAGTCGGGTATGGGTATGGAGGATGGCAAAAGAGAATGTGTGAAAGTGGTTGTCAGATGTCGTCCAATGAATAAAAAGGAAATTGATGAGGGCCATGGGAGGTTGGGCTTGGTATTATTTTCAGTAACCATGCTTTTCTAAAGTTGTGTTTTTGTTAGGCAGTCTAGTGGCTGTGTGGAAGTTAAATCACTAGAGGGTGGTTGTGTTGTTTTTACTTTTGACTCTGTTTATGGTCCTGAGTAAGCAGCTTAACGAACTCCCATCTCTTAGCTCATCTCAAAAGGAATTATATGAGAAGTCTTTTTCAGATATCGTGCAATGTGTTATCTCGGGGTTCAATGGAACTGTGTTTGCATATGGTCAGACTGGTACTGGGAAAACCTTTACTATGCAAGGTTGTTGAGAGTTGATAAACGCGGGATTCGTAGGTGAAAAAGATAATCCTGACTTACGTGGACTTATGCCGAACTCGTTTGCACACATTTTCAACTACGTCAATGAGTCGAAATCAATTCAGTTCCTAGTTCGGGCTAGTTATCTTGAAATATACAAAGAGGAAATACGCGATTTGCTTAGAAGAAGCCCAACAAAGCAGCTAAAGATAAAAGAAACACGTGATCGAGGAGTTTACGTCACAGTAAGTCACGGGAACTCGCAGGTAATAAATTATATAAATCGCGTCAACTGTCAAGAGTCCAGTAGTTAACCAGCAGTGTTGTTCGGGAATACTGCTGTTCTTGTAATTTCTCGTCGCTTGTTTCTGCTAATAATTTCGGCTATTTGCTCTGAGGGTTTTTCTTCACCTTGGTCAGGGACAAAGGGCGATTTTTCAGTGAGGTAAAAGGTTCTCTTTGCTTAGCCGCAATCTGAATTAAGGTTTCTCCACACATGTGAATTCCTAAGTTGTGTAACTGATTTGTTCAGCTAGTTGACTGTTTTACCTTTCAAGTAACTCCTGAGTATTTGACTAAGTAAGGCTGCGCAAAGGGATAGCAGGGCTGGAGATTCGCAGAAGGAGCAAGTGTACCGTGGACTCTCCTCATTCATGTACTTATGGGCACAAGTGAGGACAATGTCACTTCAGATTCCGACAGAGGCTTTACCTTCTGCCAAAAGCACTAAGTTTTTCTCTAAGGTCTATCATCGAAGGAGGTTTTCTTCCATGTTCATGAAAGATAGATTTTATAGGTAAAGAATGAATGATTTTAATTATGATATTTCCCTCTCTTTTATAAGAGATGTGATCGCAGCCAATTCATTTTGGTGTTTTGTGTTAACATTATAAGACGACCGATCCGCTCTTCGATATTCGCTTAAAAGGTAATGAGGTGGTTGTCCAGTTGAAGCATAAGGTAGCAACTGACAGCATTGTTTAAGAGCTCTTCCATTCAATTGCTCGGTCCAACTAACCCCAATGCAGGGCTATCTGAATCATCGTCGAAATTCTTTTGTGCATTAATTTCAGGATCTTTCATCAGTGTTAACAAAGAACATTGCAGAGATTGAAAAGCTCATGAGTATTGGCCGCAGTAATCGGTCTGTTGGGTATGTATCAATCTAGCTTTTCTTACACCGATTTTTCTTATGCAGAGCTACGAATATGAATGAACAAAGTTCTCGATCACACGCCATCTTTATAGTGACAGTTGAAAGCTGTGAGGTACGTGATGGCTGCATCAGCATGAAATTTGAACTATTAGGTGGATCGTGATGGTCAGAGTCACATTCGGGTGGGAAAACTTAACTTAGTTGATCTAGCGGGTAGCGAACGTCAAAACAAGACCCACTCCGAGGTTAGATTGGTAGATTTTTACAGCCCTTTATTTATGATCCCAAGGGTGAGCGTCTCACCGAAGCTACCAAAATCAATCTAAGCTTGCATACATTGGGGAATGTTATTTCCGCCTTGGTGGACGAAAAATGCACTCACGTGCCCTACAGAGATTCCAAACTTACAAGACTGCTTCAAGGTTTGTCTCAATCATGACTTAAAGGTTATTGCCTTATCGATTTTGAAGAAAAGGCAAGTGTAGGATTTTAAAAACGAATTTTTTTGGGTTGGGTCATATGACTGGACACATCTTTATGATTTCTCCTTGGCTCATGACTTTCCCCTCAAAATAGGTCTTAACTGTCCGATTCGTAGATTCCTTGGGAGGTAATTCGAAGACCGTTATGGTTGCCAATATTGGACCATCTTCTTATAGTTATGATGAGACGATAAACACACTGAGATATGCTAGTCGAGCAAAGAATATTAGAAATCTCCCCAAGATCAACGATGATCCCAAAGATGCTCTGCTTCGAGAATATCAGGGAGAAATTCATCGCCTAAAACAATTGCTCAGTTCTCGCGACAGACCGCCGATCCATCTGAAGTGCGATGATGGAGCAAATGGTAAGCGGCGCTTAATGGTACTCTTTTCAGCTGTGAATTTTCGATATGGAGACGAATCACCAGTTTTTCTTAAAGATCCGGACGAATTCTACGATAGTGAGGAAGACTCTGTTGCAGTCAGAGATGCTTACCTGAAGGAACAGCAGGAGAAATTGGCCATCGAAAAGGAGGGAATCATAAACTACCAAAATATGATTAATGAAGAGAAGCTATATTTACTCGAAGAGTTAAAGGTTAAAACGTTTTTTCATTCATTTTGTAGTGCACTCTTTTGCATCGTATTCAAATTCCATTCTTCGTAATCATTGCACTATGATAGTGTGTCCACGAGTTGAGTGTTATCCTCAGAAGAGGGATTTGTGGCTGGATTAATTGACTGATTATTTCTAATGGAAACAACCAAAGGCTGTATAGTCAATGAACCATTTCTTGATCTCAGATTTAATGAAGTGCAACCTCACCTCCTTCTTTCGCATGGCAATGAATCCCTTAAATTTCCGCAATCTTTGAAGCCAAAGCTAGTTGGATAGCCCACCTCCTTTTCACCATATTATCCTCTCTTTCATTTTTATGAGGGATAATCTGTTCATTAATCGTTAATTTTTCCTTAGCGGAAGAATATACGAGTAAAGGAGGAGCAGGCACAGACAGCGGAATTGGAAGCAAAGTTGCGGAGTCTCGAATCTAAGCTCCTTGGGGGAGGAGCAGAGACAAAGGTACCTGCTGTTGAGGTGCAGACGCGAATGCAAGCGGAGGCATTGGCGAAGCACCATCGCCGTCTGGTCGCTCACCAGCGTCATGAACATCGCATGCGTGCTCGTGTCCGCGCTGAGTCGGACAACGTAGTGACGCTTCAGGAGGGCTTCTCCTCTCTCCGGCATGAGGTTGAAGTTTACACTTCTAAGTTGAAGAAACTATTCGAACGCATCCAGGTCATCTCTCTTTTCTGCGCATGTCAAGAAGTCCGAATTCTTTTGCTAGTGGTCTTAATTGCGATGTCTCAGAACTGTGGTTTCGAACATGCTAACTAAACTTTAACTCCACGTCAGTTGATTTCAGTAACTAGCTATCCAAATTTACGAATGCAGTGATTTGAACTTGAGGTGGTGATCGCTGATTTGACACAAAATAAATAATACATGGGTACTTAAATCGCAATTAACAAGGGCTCCTTTTTCGAAGAACTTATGTGTGGAAGTAGACGGGGTGTGATGAAAGTCACGCTTTGAGAATGAACGTCCGACGTCATTCAGTGGAGTTAAGTACCACTAGGCTTTTTGCTAATCACAAAACATCCAACCACAGGTAGATTGTATCCACTCTGAACTTACTGTCATTTTTTTGACTTCTAAAAGCATCTTACTTGGGTTATTTCAGTAAACAAAAATGAGTCTAACTACTGAAAAGTGGAATCACCAATGTTTTTATGCATACATTTTAGCGAATTAAACAGGAGACGAAGAACCTACAGGAAGAGCACACAATTGAGAGGCAGAAGCAAGAGGAAATTCAAGGGCAAATTTTGAGGGATATGAAGCTGCGTCAGTTGATACTAGACAATTTTGTACCGCCTGACGATAAAAAAAGACTGGAGGAACGTGCATACTTCGATGAGGAAGTGGGAATTTGGCGATTTAAACCCTTAGATCTAGTGCCACACCTTACTGAGGGGTAGGGGACTATCATATCTGTTGTTTTTTCCTATTACATTAATAATTGCCTGTACTTCTGACAACTCCAGCTAGGTTGATCGAACTTGGCAAGCTGCCATTCACATAGGTGTATTGACTTACTAGCAACTAGGCTTTCCTTCCTGAGAGTTCTGTTTACACGTTGGATATTGCTAAAGCGAGGGTGAAGTAACCTTGCGTTTCAGCATCTACTGAAGTCGGAAATTTTGAAGGGGTTTTGATTTAAAGAGAGCCAAGGAGACCAGTAAAATTTATGTCAAGGGGGTCGACTAGTTTTACCGTAGGTTGGAGGATTTGAAGACGCAGCAATAGCTTTGGGATTTCTGCTTGTCTGTTAGTCACCTGTAGGAGGTAGTATTTGCTCCGATTTAAAGGGAAAATTGGATGAGATATGGCGGTGTTGTGAATAAATCTAGATAGTGTCAAAAATATTTCTCTGGTTCTGAAACTAATTAGTGGAATATACTTTTCATAAATTTTATGATTATGTCCATTTATGAATGGATCAAAATTATCCAGGGAGTATGTATGCAGTTGGGGTGCCTGGAGACTTAGTAAAACGCTGACATAAGTTCTGCTTGCATTGTTTCTACACATTCATTTTATCAGCATGAAGCAACAATGAAATTACCGAACGAACATTTGATTAATTTCGGCTCTTGGCACTCATGACTAACGTTCATTTTGCTCTGCAGACATCGGTTCATAGCTCCCGGTTACCTTTGCTTATCCTAGTATTGGGAGTTAAGGCTTGATAAAAGCGGATAGGTCACAAACTCCTTTCATCTTATTTCCTAATTCCATTCGGCAGAGCATTATCCCTTAGTTTACAATTGGGAAGGAAAAACTCAGCTTTTGAAATGATTTATTCATGTATAAAGGTGATAGTTAAGTTGTCTCAGATAACGGGTGTGCTCCCTTTTTCTTCCTCTTATTTTCTTCTGCCTTGATACTAAACCTACTTTCAGGCCAAAGGGTATTTTAATGAGCGCATGATTTTGAGTTAGGCTTACCGTGCACAAAGATTGTTCCATCTCATCTCCTCCTTTTAAGCGCGTAAATACATTGGCATCACATAAAACAATGGTGGAATGGCCATTGATTAATTCACCTATATTCGACTCGTGAAGAGGTTAAATCTTTCATCTCGACCCTTTCAGCGCGTGCCTAGCCAAGGTTGGTCTAATTCGGATTTCCGCCCAACAAACCATAGAAGATTCCAAAACGACATTTGTTGAAGTGTTATATTAATATCGTCTCCTAACTGTATAATTCAAATATTTCAACAGCATTTGTTTGCAATAAATGAGTCCTTTAGGATAGCATCAGCTTTTCCTAATAAGGAGAAAACTAAGTCTGATGTCGCAGTTACTCGTTCGACCCTACTGATCTGACAAGTATGGGGCCGTATGAAGAACCAATTATTACTTATTGCCAGAGCACCGTCTTATCAATCAATTCATGAAGGCATCTTTGAGAAGCTGGTTTTTCAACTTTCGACGTTTCCTTCACCTATCTAGGAAGTCAGCAAAATTGCATAGCTGTTAACATTAGATAAATCACTGTATGGAAAGAATGATCGGCCCTCATAACAACTTACAAGGTGCATTGAGCGTTTGACGCCTCAAAGCACATGGGGTTTAGCGTTCGACTTGGCATTCATGTGATGATAGCATGCAAGTGACTTCGACAGTACAAGATCATAGTTGATTTGACAATGTTTTCTTTCCCAAAACCAGGTCCTAGCAAGTGGCTAGAAATAGGGTTTATCCCCAAGATTTGCATCACCTGGGAGGGCTACTAATTCCAATTCGCTAATGATCTCTTATTGCACCAAACTACTGCTTTTCAGGTACTGGGATGGAACCTCATTTGCCGCTTAATTTATGCTAAGGTAGAATTCGAGGAAATGGCAGTCTCTTAAAAATCAAAGTTGGCTTCAAATATTTACTTGTTAATTTTTCAATGGTAGAAGTCCTCTATATTTGCTTTAATCAAATAATACCTCAATTTTTTATTTGTGATTCGAGTTGGAATAGGAAACAACATCTTCATGAATGGGATTTTCCTTTCCTTATCATTGCGCTTTGAGCCTCTTGAGGATTGATCAAGTTTGTTGCGTTTATAATGTGACTGGAAGTAGCTAGATTCCTATCCCACTTTGATACCATTGCAATACCTAATAAGTTATTGCAAGTGTTGTAGCAGAATGAAGATATTTCAAACATCTAAAGTGAAAAAGACTACAAATTACTTCATATCACCTCTGAATTGAAAAGGTCTGTAATGGCATAAGTTTCGTTGGCTCGTTTATAGGATGAGGGTCCTGCAACAGTCAAGAATAGAGGTGGGCTTTTCTCCTCAGCAATGCTCATTTCATAACTATGTTTTCAATCGAAGTTCCTGACAATTTAATACTCCGATGCTGATTTGTCTCCCTTGCAAAAGCTTCACCAAGACTACTCCCCTGATCCCACCGTCTGCCCTTGGTCGGCGAAGGTCAGTCTGTCGATACGCTCGCATACTCGGACAACTGAATACAACTATACGATTTCGTGGAGAGAATGTTCTTCGCCTGGACCTTGACCCACTTCCGCGGACCACTCTGGACTATCAGCCCCCTGAATTGGCACCGCAAATTGTAGCCGCTCTCGAGGCAGCTTTACAAGACGAGGAGGATCTGGAGCTAGATGGAAGGTATGCTTGGACACACTTTCTTAGACTCTCCAAGTGGCACTATTGCGATCTGTATCTGTACTATTGTGCCTACAATATGCCAATTTACAACCGGATGTTGTAGAATTTTGCCTTATAAAATGCCAAAAAAGGTTATATGGCAAGCGGAAACATTATATTTAATCCAAATCACCAATTTTACTGCATTGAGGTTCGTAGACTGTGTAAGTTATGGCATTTGCACCAACTCACGTTCATAGGCTTTTTCCATCTTCACGTATTAATTTAACAAAGGCGCACAACCTTACGCAATATGCTGTAGAAAATGACTGGAGTCATTTGTATGAACATCAAACATATGAACTAAAGCGAAGATCTGAAATGTTAGTGCCGAAACTTAGAGCTCGAAGAGGGTAACACCTTATGGACCGGTTGGGGGACCGTGGAGTGGCCTACATTTGTCGCTTCGTCGGTCCAACGTACGTAAGCAGTTTTAGGACGTGATAGATGACTGTAAAAGGATTTTTTCGCTTTTAGTCCTTCTATTTTTAAAGTGAAACCAATCAATAAGAAGAAGAGGAATAGGCGGTAAGTATTTTATTAATCACTTCCTATTTTCTGATTTACAGTTATGGAATTCTGCGACTGTCTTTGCATATTTTCTGACTATCGAAAATCCGCTTGCGTTTAGAGTTTATGGCGGAAGTTGATTTCTGTGATAATCACGACTACTATTTGTGATACCGTGGGAAGACACGTTCATTAAAAAATGCAACCTCATTGCGTCTGTAAATTTAGTTAACTTCACCGCTTTCACGTTTTTTTCTGTTAAAGTCATTAAACTTTAAGACTGAGGATTGTTTGCAATTTAAAAAGGCCGGATTTTGCAGTAAAGCGAGCAATTATGTAATGCCGTTGGTATGCCCACAAATTACTTTTATTAAGAAATATTTGTTTGACAGTCCATCTTGTCTTAACTTTCCTGTTTTATTCACACCTGCGAGTTAGCGTATTGCTAAGTATGAGTTTCGGTACTGCGAATGCAGTTGGCCGTTTCTCCAGCTATTCTAAACTTCTCTATTTTGCCTCATGTGGATTTTACCAACTCCTAAGTAAGTGGACTTAAGTATCCCCGTGCTTTACCTTACCATTATCATTCTTCCATTCCAACCATAGTTGGAGGAAGTGTATGCAGTCAGGAGGGGCAGAACACTGGATGTTGGTGTACTTTTGTGCATAATTGCAATTGTAAATATCCTCATCACGTTTAGTTTTGCAAATGGCTTGAATGGCCACCAAAAAGGCTGATTATAAATGTTCTTTTGAAAATCAAATGGCCATTATAGACTTGTAGCTTTTCTTCTATCAGTCATCGTATTCTGTAGGTGAACAGAAGCTATTTACATGCGTCATCTTTTTGGAAAAAGGTCATCACTTCTATGTACCCATCCTGGTACCATTTGGCCTGCCTTTTGTTAATTTGCGTGCCCACCTCCACTGTGCATGAGCTAGAGCAAAGTGTCTCAGTCAGTTAGCATTAGGAAGGTGCAAGACTTGAGCTAAAACAGGAAAAGTTGTTTAGGTAAATAGAGGTCTCGTCGTATACGTCGCTTCTGATGCCGTCACTACCCATCGAAGTTCCAAGAGCCTTTACTTATGAGGAGATTTCGAATGGCAAAGCCCTATAGGTTAGCATTTTTGACGTCTAATTTAAATTTTTCCAATCAGCGAAGTTTTCGATGAAATCACCAACGTATTCTTTATTCGTAAGGTATTTATCAAAATCGAATTGAAGTGAGGAATTTATTATTTAAGCAAAGTAAGTTATTTTTTACAGACATGAAGTGATTGAAATGGGAGAGAGTAACGTTTTGAACTGTGGGAATGAGGTTAGCCTTTCACACGTGCGCAGTTCACTTTAGTACCGGACGTGTGCGCCTTTCCAAATCAGTTCTCAAGTTGCAACGCATATGACCTATTGTTGTTCCCTTCCATCCCTCCAGCATTTGCCATTATGATGCATCCAATAGGTGAGAGAAGTCGGAAAATATCAGTCTCATAGTGCTTGCCATAAGTCTTGCCAACCTTTGAAAACCTCACTCTTATACTTCTCACTTTGCAACAGTTTTAAATTAAAATGTTTTTACTTTCAGCCCAAAAGCGTCCGAGTGTCAGCTGAAAACAGCCCACTTCCCGGAGTCTCGTGGCTTGGTGCCCAAGTAATTTTGTACTCCCACTTATGCGATTTAATCTTTATCGTTCTACTGTTCAACAAATAATAGAGCTCATTTCGGTTTTAAAACACGGCAAAATGGGCTTCTGCGTTTACAATAAGGCTTGCAATACCTTTTAAAATGCCTAACGTTTTCGAGAAGATAAGAATTACAGACACTAAGGAAGCTAAAACTGCTGAATTTGGTAGGCGAATTACGGTTAGTTGAGGCGTTTAGAAGCTCAGTGGTAAAAGAAATAAGCTAAACACTCAATTTATGTAATCCATTCGCATATTGTCTTGATAGAGGTCTGATTCTACCCCTATGACAAAAAATTGGTATCCTGTTGGTACTTTACTGTAGTAATCCGTGGCTTACTTAAATGGGGAACAAAAGAAGGGGTAAAGGGCCAAGGGACATAACTCAGTGATGAAATGAAAGCATTTTAAGGGTCTCCAATGGTTAAAGTACTAGCGAAAGTTGAAAGGGGAGAGTATAGTAAATGCTTATACAATGAAAGGAGTTCGAAAGGAAGGGAGGGGAGACCGAGGTTGGTACGCTGGGATTACCACTAGGCACAATAAGAAGGAGAGTGAAGTGATACGCAGAAAAGATGTCTGAGCAGCTTCATGTCAAGGTGAGTTGAAGAGTTCCACGGCCTAGTCGGCAACTCCATTGATGATATCACGCTCCTCGCTTTCTACACTGCGAAAAGCAGGAGTGCGGCGTGAGCGGCGGGGCGTATAGTCGGTGGCACTGAAGGTGGATCCCTCGCGCACAAACGAGGTTGATCGCATTCGAGGTATGAGTGTTGTCTGTTTCTCTCGTGCAGCCTCCGCTTGTAGGCTGGCGCGGCGCTCCGCCATTGAAGCACGCAGTTCTGCCTCCTCCAGCTGCTCCTGGGCCTTGCGCAACTTCATGTTTGCAGCTGCGGCCACAGCCTCCTAGAAGAGGAGGACCAGTTATCACTCTACTGTCAGAAGGCTTTGGTAGCTCAAAATGGCTAATAAAGCTCTCAAAATGTATCATTATCAACTGAGATTTTCGTCTCTTCAGTAGGGCAGAATGAATTATAGTTAATTTTACCCACAATTAGGCATAAATCCATTGGTTCGGCCTTATACCTCCACTCTTTTTGGTTGTAGGAAGTAAATACCGATTTAGATTCTTGTAGGCTGTTTCGCTTCGTTCTAAGCACCTTGCAGAATAAAATCGGCCAAAATCTTAAAATGTAAATAGCATTTTAAATGATACGTTGCTCTCATGGCACAATTCATACGGTACAAATAATTCACTCAAATTTTCAGTAATTTTGAGGGTTAATTTTTTAAGTTAAATATGGTGACGTTTACCCGAGGTCTGCCTACAGTAGGCGCAACACAAGCATTCACATAAGCACGGGCAATGAACAACAGAACGAATTAGCTAGTACGCAATTCTGCAAACTATTTTCGTAATGTCAAGTGAACGGTGATTAAGTCACCACTTACCGCTTCTTCCACTTGACGGCGCATGCTTTTAAGTTTACCCTGGCTTCTTTCCATCAATTCCTTCATCTGCGCCGCCAGTGAACGCTCCTCTTCAATGGCTTGACTAACCTCCTTGTGGGCACGTTCCACCTTTCTGCGAAGCAAACAACATCATCATTGACTTTGCGATTGTTCACCTCCTAGACCACTAATTCTCAAACCTAGTTTGTAGAACAGCCAACAAATAAAAAAAGCAAGAGCAATTTTAGTGTTAACCAACCTAAAATACACATTAAAAGCATGATTTTTCAATGGCGAAAAGTGTTACTTGTGTTGAATACTTTTATTCAGCTGACGGATCATTAGAATCTTTCATACTTATCTGCATAAATGGATTTTGTATAAAGTTGAACACCAATTTCAGTAAGGCAATATTGCATGAAATTCAGGGATTGAGACATTGTCCTAAAGCAATGGACTAGGGGGCATAAAATTCGTGATAAAGTGCACCACGAAGGACTAGAATCCAGCTAAAGGGAATAAGGAGAAATTGTGGGGTCCTATCAGACGCTTAGCGAAGCATTGTCCATTGAAGGGTCAATTGGAAAAATTCATTTAGTAAATACTTGTGAATGCTGTATCTGCGTTACACGAAACCAAAGTGATACAGCGTCGGGGGAACATTCCAAGAACTTAAAAAAAACCATGGGTAATTCATTAAAGTTCGTCCCAGGAATGCAATGGGACTTATGGTGGCGCGTGGTACAGCTGGACCTTTTCTATTGGTTCATTCCAACGTACGTGTCATGGAGGACGATCTGTGGATGGTGCTGCGGATCAATAGGTTATCGTGACAGTGGTCAGGGCGGTTCATGTGTGCTGACTGCCTACTTTGTCAGGCCTCTCTCTGACTAACCACAACAAAGGGTCAGCACGAACATTTGCCGTTGTGATTACTACGCAAAATTTTAATCATATTCAACTAACTCCGTTGGAATTTGTTGAGGATTAGTAAAGTGATAACATTAGAGCCGCTACTGTTTGGTGTTTTCTTTCCAAACGCATTATTTGGACACTTTTTGACTCACTCAATCACCGAACTGTTACAACTGTTGGACAAAACTGTCGCCAATGGACCACCCCTATCGCGGCTTGTGAACTGCGGAAAAAGATGCTATCAACCATGAAATATGTGCATACTACTACATCTAGATATCCTCCCTGACGCTAACACAATGATACTTGTTACTTTGATTAAGAGATTCAACATGTTACCGTAGCTCGCTTCGTCGTGGCTCAAGGTTAAGCAAAGGCGATGATCGGCTAGATCAGATCCGTAGATTTAGAATTGTAGTGAATTACTAAAATTGTCTACCTAAAAAGGTGCAATTACACGTCATCGTCCCTTTTAAAGAAATTATTGTTATCGGACGATGTTTCATTCACAGAATAGACGTACGATATTTAAAATCGGCTATCATAAAGCGATTTAAATTTATAAAGAGATGGTACAAAGGTAAATACTAATCGGACTTGAGCGGTTCATGATCCCCTCTACGATTCTAGTATGCACCCTATCCGAGAGTGGCCCAGCTCATGAGATACCTAAGGTGAGCAGTGAGCTCCCTAACACGTTTAGCTTCTGCTTCAGCGGTCATTTCTGCGTCACGAATTCGTGCCTCCATTCCACTGATTTTCCTATTGGAGTCCTTCTCGGCGTCCTCGCATGCCTGCTCTGCAGCTTTTAGACGGTTATTAGCATCACGAAGGTCCGTCTCCAATTGGCGTTTTCCCGCATCAGCTCGGCGTGCAAGGTCTTGCTCCGCCTGTAAGTCAGCCGTCAGTCGAGACACATCAAGCAGTAGCTTCGCAATGCGCTCCTCATTACCCTATTATTAAGGAAAATTTAAAAATAATGCAAAACACCAATAATAAATGCGTGATCGTCCAATTAAATAATCGAGGAATTTTCACACATGACCATCAGTGTTTGGCATGTCTGTTGTCTAAGTGCAGACCAGCCGCGCGTGGTCACGAGTGCAAGTGGATTATGCAAAGCAGACAGAAAAATGCTACGTCAATGCATGTACGGCAGGCGTCAGACTGGCCACTGGATTTCCTTTAGCATGATTCATCGTTACATGTTCCTTGAAAGCACCACACTTGCCCTAAAATACTGGACAACGCATGCCCAAATAAACTGTGTGGAATATATTTTACATGTATATCCCGGATTGTGACCATTAGATTTTGGAAGTGGTTTTCTACATTTGGTCTAAGCATACTTGGATATAAAAAGAACCTAGGCTTAGTCTTTTTTTCCATTAAATGCAGACCGTATTCATAAATAACACCTTCTAGACGCTTCTTAAACTGATGTTGCATGCCTGTTTACTGCCGTTCAGGTCTTCAATGTCTCCTAGTGCAATTGCAAGTTCACCCTCGAGGCGTCGTTTGTCGGCACTTAAACTGTTGACCTGCGCATTCAGTTCAGACACTCGATTGGTTATTTCTTGAGTCTCTGACTCGGCTTTTCGGCGACTTCGCTCGGATGCCTCCAGCTGTACCCGAAGCATTTCGAGCTCCTCTGATACCGTCTGCCGGCGGCTTTCACTGAGCTATAATGGGAGATAAACATGTTATTTTCCGGTGATGATCCTGTCATCAACATTTGTCATTATTAATTATTCTCTTAACCTTGGTAACAGCAATACCGATAGAATGAGTAACTCATGCATAAAATTACACATAATTTCAAGCCTGGGTGATCAATATAGCTTGGAGCTACTCCACGTACTCCTTACACATTTCACAATGTAAATTTGATGTCTAAAATATAAATACAAATATCATGCTTAGATTGAAGAAGAAAATGAAAACCTTCTATTTTGATGCGCTTGATGTATGTCTGGCGTTTCCAGAAGGCAGCAGATGGTTGTTTATGGCTCGCCATATGGCGAAGAGTTTCCTTATGCTTTAGTCATCCTCCACTGTTCATTACCTTGGAAGTTTTCGGGTTCTCTTAACCAAATGGGCACATACACATGATTTTGGAGTACTGACTACCTCATTAGGACCATCTGACACGCATAAATCGTGAATGAAGAGGTAAAGCAACAGCATCTGCAACTGCTTATTTGACAACTATTACTTCCAGTCTCGAAGAAGTTCTTTTGTCGATCAGGTGTGGAAAGAGCATTCTCAGTCACACCTTACAGATCGTATACCTTCTCATACGTGATCAGCATTCACATCAGTAATGATGGCCAAACTCCAGTCTCACCTGGAGGGCAGACCTCATCTCCTCCATGGTGTGGTTTACGTCGTCGAATTCTATAGCTAGTTGATTGTAGCGGTCCTCTGCCTCCTGTACAGCTTTCTCTGCCGCTTCTTTAGCTTCACGCTCCACCGCCAGTTCGTGTTCCATGTCTCCAATTGTCGCCTCCATCTTCTTTTTCCAACGCGCAGCCTCGGATCGGTGCTTTGACTCCAGGTCTTTGAGCACTCCGTTTAAGTCCTCAATGGTGCGGTGGCTTGAGCGTCTATTTTCGACACAATAAATCTCATAATCATTTGACTAAAGCATCTGATTTTAAGCTTTAAGATGTTTTTGGGCATTTTTATTCACTACCATACCCATCACATGCATTGTCATCAGTTAGAGACTTTTCTCGCCTTCCTCTCACTCAAGATAATGACCACGACTCAAAACAGTAACAGCAACTATTGTTGTTTGACTTCTAAATTCATCAGTAGTACTTATGAACAAACAACTTCAGTGAGTGCAAATAATGAAATTTTAATAAATAATAACAGCAGTTTCTCACTTAAGACTCTCAAGTTCTTCCTCCTTCTCCTGCATGCGAGATGTCAGGTCTTGACGAAGTTGACTGATAGCGTTTTGAGAGTTTTGGTACTTTGTCTGAAATGAGTAAAAGTTAGCGAAGATAAGCTGCTAAGACGATGAAGCTCAGGAACTAACCTCACGTATCATTAAAATGCAAATGGAGTTGGAGCTAAGTAAAGTTAGAAAGCATTTCGCGCTGTGATAATGATTGACAATTGTGTCGAATATCAAGTGTAACGGCCAAAACAGACAACCACTTTTGATCTAATTTAAAAAAGCAGTCCCTGTAAAGCTTTCCTCTGTGAAATTTAAAAAAGTTTTGAATTGACTTTTTTGTTACCGTAGGAAGAAGCGAGTGTTTTAAGTAAATTTGATACTCCCAGAGAGCTTAGTACCAAAATGACAAACTTAGTTTCGGAGAAGAACAGGGGTATGAAGTCGCTGTGCACATCCCATTGACAAAATTATAAGGTTGAAATTATTTTAAAAGAATGGACGGCTCTTACGGGTGACTTGGTGAACACATGGTTCTGTCATCGGAAAAAAATTCAACGAATACCTCACCCTCTTGCATATGGGGCCACTAATACGTATGCACAATTAACTTTGCCGTAGGAATTTCTTGTAAATAAGCGGCTCCAGCTGTTCACACTAAGACTGCTTTATAAAGTCTAAAAATGGCTTTATGATTAGGTGCAAGGCTTATAATTTATCTGAAAGCAGTGCACAAGTCTTGATGAACTACATTTTTAGTGCAATTAGAAGAGAGAGGGTTTGCTACGTTCTTTTGCAAAAGATGTACGTTGAGAACCTTTTAAACATACTATCCTTTAGCCTCTAATAGATGTCGTTTCCAGCGCAGTCATGGCATCGACATGCACCTTTTACCTAAATTTCCGATTCACTACGCTCCTCAAATGGTCACTTCATTTATTTTTGCCACCATCGATTAATGTTCCAATTCATTTCAAAGCGAGCCGGTTTTAGAGAGAAATTATGACACATGAGTTTGGTAACTGGAGCCTGACCAATAAATGTTTAGCATAAATGTTTATTATCCTGTCGACGACATTATATTAAAGCAGTAGTTTAGATAAAATGCCGATCTCCGGCACCAAACTTTAACCAAATCTTCCTTAAACGCCCAACAGCTTCCAATCTGTGTAGACAGGAGCTCTGCTTTCCTCAGAACAGACTCACAGATGGAAGTCAACATATTTTTCTTGTAGCTCAGCATACCAATCTGAAAATTTAAGATCTTCCAGACAAACTTCAAACTTAACTACAGAGGATTAGATGCATTAGACGTATTTTTAGTTTAGCTATTTAAGGCCCTACGAGATGAGTACGACTTCCAAGCTAAAGCTTTTAAGATCACCAAAGAAAATAAACGAACATGCATCCAACCTAATGTGAGGTGAGGAATTCCCCATCTATGAGTGACCACCAGGCGATTTTGGTGGCAAAAATACACCGTTTTTGTCTTCTAAAGGAAGTTTCTTGTTCGCTATCAAAGAGTCCATTAGTCTGTCCCATTTTCTAGCTTAGAGCTTTTAACAAATACTCAAAAATGTGAATTTTCTTTTTGGTATAACGCAATCATAGATTGCGAATTCTTATTTGTATTCGATATTCACCAGGGATAATGTTGTTCTTATAATCGAGGTCATATATAAGCCGTG
>UYWX01000193.1:0-27153 GCA_900622495.1 Hydatigera taeniaeformis
CCTCTTGTTTATCTTTACCATAAGCCCACCTTACATGTGCTACCTTCTATTTGTAGAACAAGATCAATGCCTTCGGAATCGTCGTCAAAATCAAGTCCAACTTCTAAGCACGAAGTAATTTATGTTTGTGCATATGCTTTGTCGTAAAACTGAGGTTTTACATCAATTTTTGTTAACTTGGCACCAAACATTTGAAAAATCGACCTTTTGGAATCATGAGTCAGTCCTTATATTTCATTTTCAAATTTGCTGTTTTTATTACTCATCAATAGCAAAAGTTGGTTATTTCTGTCAGAATCGTATTCTCCTCAACTCTCTAGACGGACAAGGAACAAGTGAACTCCATTGAACCACGTCAGAAGACAAATTTTACTGTCATCGAAGGTACATTTCCCACAAAAAAATTATTATCACCTGCAAAAAATTTAGTTTATTTGCCTCCTTATGCAAATGAATAATTTAGGAGCTGCGGATTACGACAACTCGTCGGAGGACTCTGATGACGAAGGTTCTTGTAAAGTGACAGATTCTTCCCTCACCGTCGCTGATGGGTCGCCTGTCTGCACCCTTACTTTGAAAGTGCCTCGACGTACACATCCTATTTTCCACAGCCTTGCGGAGTATCTGTGCTCCACTCGACGTGTCAATCCGATGATATTCGTGCCCGGAGGCGATGGTTACCTCGGATCCGTTTCCATTTTCAATAATCGTTCTGCTTTTACATGCTCCTGGGTTTCCCACAGATCAGGATATCGGATGACGAATTTGCCAGACGTTGGTACAGTCATAGTTTTCCAACAATCGTCCACCCTGGGTCCTATGGTGAACTTCTCCCGTCCAAACCATAAGTGCGTAACAGTGTTCACGCCTGATGATAAAGTTCACAAGATCACTGGCCCTGCAATCCTTCGACCCAAAGATCCAGACAACCCTGTTTTAAAGTTGCCTCTCTCGGTCAAGTATCCTACCACTGTATCCCTCGATGACTTCATCGGTATTCTAAAAACCATTCGCGATTGCATGCCGGTCGATGAGAATGCAAAATCAGTTTGGGACGAGGAAAGATTTCCTACAGCGAAGGAAACCGCACAAACAACCATCGATAGTGGAATCGTATGTTTGTTTATGTTTGGCAGCCGATAAAGATAAGCTCAATCATTTATGACTGCAGACCGTCTGTCGCGAACTATAGCTTTAGACTGGATGCCGATGTTAAGCGCATTTATAAGAAAGTGCAATGAATAGTTTTATAGTTTTACAAGTTGAACGCTGACAGTATTGAACAAGTGCTAATCAAACCTGTAGGAAGACAGAAAGTTTTTAAGTGTTGTTATTGAGGTTTAGCACCGATGGATGGTTAAAAAGCTTCGACTGTGTTAATTATTAGGTAATGGTAAAACTAACAGCGCTTTCAGTTATTTTAACTAGAAGCTAAGATGAACAGGCTGATGGTAGAACTTTTATCGCTTTGGATGCGTGTCTAGGACCATTCACCAACGTCCGCGGCAGCTACTCCGATCGGAGATACCGATGAAGACTCCTATTAAGTCTCCGTTCAGTAAGAATTGTCCCTTTACGTCATGCTACAAGCTAGTGTTAGCCACCTCCCTCGTGACTTTCCTTATTCTACCCTTTTGGCTGCCTTCGTCACAACGCCAATCGTTTTGTTGTTGCATCTCACGGATGCTAGACGATATCACCGTCGCTAGTCAGCATGCCAGCCACTGTTGAAACTATTTGCTATCAAATAATTTTTATTTGCTTTTTAGTGCTCTCGTCACTTCGTCCAAAATGGAGTCATTGTGCCAAGCTGCAAACTAACCACCTTCTTGTTATGGTATTCTGCTGCTTCACCCCAGTTCTTACTTGTCACCGCGACTGTTGTGTCAACTTTTGGACCTAAAAGCTCTCTTGTCAAACCGCTATGATTTGTTTTTGGCCACCGTTTAGCTCGGTTTGGCCCCTTCGCATTTCAGAATACAAGACTGTACAAACAAAATTTAACAATAACTGTGTTTGGTGTGAAGATTATTTTGAAATTGACTAGGAAAGTTTAACGGTTGTTATTAGCAGCTTCAGTTATTCATCTAATACTCGGGTTGGTGTAAGACGTCATCGCTGCGTAGCAAAGCCATGTCTCGAGGTGCTCCATGACCTCTCATGTGATACAACATTTTTCCCAGCTACATTAAGCCAGTAAAAACAGTCAAAACTTGGATTTTAGTTTTAATCTGCTCTCTTTCCACTGCCAGTCACGAGGACGTACTAAACTTGATATGATGGGAGCCACTGACACCATAAAAGTGAAACATCCGTACCTTGTGCTCATTTTCGGCTTAGGCGTCTGCATTTTTGCAATTCTTGTAAAGCGAAGAACCGTTGCGACAAGGCAACTCAGATGCTCTACATTGTACCTTGCTTGAAGGTTCTGGCACCTAGAATACTGTAACGGTCCAACACCTTCTGCACCCTCAATACATCCTCTTCTCGCGCACTCAACATTCGTCTGTCTCCAAGTGATGGATTGTTAGCCTTTGTGCAAGAACAGACGACGGACCATAGCAGGAGGGATACAATCAATGTCCACCTTCGCCAACTGCCTTAGTCTCGTGGTTTGGAAAAAGCTAGCAAAAACCGACACTATGTTAGCCATGATGTGTCTGATTAGCTTGTTGCGCTCGTCTTGTGATAACATCGCATGTATGAACTTGCGATGCTTCCCTCACGTCTCCACCAGTTGGATGAAACCAGATGGACATGAATGAAGGGCACAGCAAGGAGGAATGCGGACGACACACCTACTCCACACGAAATGGTAAATCTTGGTCTCATTCACTAGACTCGGGCTTCGGACCAGTACTGCCACAGCTAGTTCTCATGCAGGACGCTACCCCGTATTCGATCAAACGAATAGTCAGTGTTGGCTGTAGTGCATTGGGGGCGTGCTTTCTTTACAGGGTGAATTACTTCCTTCTGTGTGCTTCATTCAGGGTCCCACATGGTATCAAATGGCAAGATTGTACTTCAAATTGTTTAATTTGTGGCAGAAGACAAGCATAAAACTATGGAAACGGCAATTTAGCAATAAAAGGCGTCTATTTTTCGCTGCATTCCTAAAATGAAATACCAAGAGATTCGTCAAACCGTGTGACAGGTCGATCATCCACGTTAATGGAAATGACTGCAATACTTTGGTTATGTGACCACCTGATTTTTGGCAGTCACTTTGATGTTTTGCCCTGTTTCGCATGGGCTGACCTTCAGGCCATGCCAAGGCTGTATCCTTCTTCTCTTGGAGTGCATGTAGTCTGCCCAACGTGATGCTTTCATCCGCCTGGTGAGAAGCCATTAAAGGCTACAGTGGTGGCATTGGAAAGCGAACTCAAGATTTTAATGACTTCCACATTCGCGTTGTCGTTTGTGACATGTGTCTACGGTGTAGATAAAGTGCATTCCCTAGGCGGGAGTTCATCTTAATTCCTCACAAACGAAGGTTTGAGAACAATACCTGCCTCTAACTCCACGTTGCCTCCGTGTTCCACCGAAAAGCTATTAACAGCAAAAATGACTGCCATGTACAATCGACCCAATCCCATTTTCTCGCCTAAAAATAAATGCATTTGGCAAAATAAGTGTATTATTTTGACTAGCGGAAAGTCTCGGGATGCCCTTAACTATTTAGTCCTCTATATTAGAAAATTTTTAAGTCTTGAGTTAATGAGAAGAAACACGAGAATACTGAGACCTTTAGCCCCTAGGCTCAGTCAAAGTATGCTGCATAACAAGTGTTCCAATTTACTGCAGATAAAGTTGTAATGTATACTAGTGTGGTTAAGTTTGCCTTTGTAAACGAGTTAGGAGGATTAATCACTTGAAACACGAATCCAGTGCGAGAGGAGTGTGAAGATTCCTTTCAGGGTGACTTCGGCTTTCTGTCTCATTAATCCTTCCCATTTCCTTTCTTCCTGTCCACGGTGCTTCTGCAAATAACTCTCTCCTGAAGTCCTTGGCTCAGAGGCTTGAAAGTAGGCAGGCAGGATCTACGAAAGATGCAGTTAATAACAAGTTGATTTTTTGAAATTTTTGAATTCACCTATAGTCTCCATAGGAGGCATTTGTGCTCAAGTGAATCAGTGCTTGAATGTTTAAATAACAGATAACTAAGACTGCATGGAATCAACAATATGTAGGTATTTCGCCCTATCCATGGTTGATATGTCTTTTTCATAGTGTGCTTATGTCACTTTACTTAGATATCTTTCTTTGAATTTACACTTCTAAAGCGCCTAGTTGGAGTAGTTTTGGTGCTGTGGGTTGTCGCCTCGAGTGGGTGTCAGGATTTTGGCGGTTAACCGTTTGTAAATATTGGCTAGCTGTGAAGTTTATTACATACGACTTCGTTATTTATTGAAATTTGCGTCTTAATTTAACTATACTATGCATAATGGTGTAATTTAGAATGAATACTGAACAAGATGAAGGCATACGACGCTCAGAAATGTCACTGAACTTGGGAGCAGTAGAGCGTACCGATGTAAAAGCAGATCCCTCTTTAAACCAGATCCCGTCGCTTAACAAAACAACAGGTGCGCTTCAGATTTTATGATATCTTGTTCTCAGTGGGTTCCAAAGACCTTCACTTGACAGTCCTTTTCTTCTAGCAGATCATGACTTTTCGGACATCATCAAGTCTGGTGTTGTTGCTAGCTCTGCTGGCAATGTGATTGCTGATTCTAAAGCTCCCAGCAAAGAAACTGATGACCGCGAATATCCGGCAACACCTACTGGTATCACAGCTCTGGGAAGTAATGAGACGGAGTCTCATGCCAATGCCTCCACAAACACTGCAACAATCGTACCACCTGCCTCTCTAGATGCAACGGCAGCTGCAGCTCTCACTCTAAAAATGAAAGAGGAACGCAAGAAAGAAAGGGAAAAAAGAAAAGAGGAAGAGCTGATGAAAAAGTATATGGCAGAACAAGAAGCAAAGCAAAAGGTGATCGGAATCTCCAAATGTGGTCGATGGCTTAAAAACAGCATTAAAGTAATCAAGTGTTGCTAACTTCATGGGTTCTTCTAGATAGGGGAAGGTGGATACAAGTTCGTCTACCGCGGGTACGACAGAGAAGAGGCGCGAACAGTTGCATGGTGTGAGTTTAAGCATGAACACGTCGATACCAAAGAAAAACGTCAAATTATGTTCCGCGAAACAGAAATTATGTTGAAGATGAACCACCCCCATATTGTTCGGTGCTTTGATGTATTTCGTGAATGGACAAACGAGGAGACGGCAGAGAATCCACTGGAGGAGAAGGGGCTTGTAATCATACAGGAGTTAATGTCTGAGGGCACCCTTAGACAGTGAGTGGCTCTTTCTATGTCTCTACTTTAGGGTGATCCGCAAGAACTACCTTGACGGGCAGTGTATCTTGAAGTTTCAACTTCTGACACACTGGTGGCATCAAATTGTCGACGCCTTGAGATACATGCACCATAGGCTGGAGACACCCATAATTCACCGAGACTTGAAATCGGATAACTGTTTTCTTTATGGTGACTCTGATGAGGAGTATCTGAACGTGAAAGTAGGCGATTTCGGTCTTGCAACGCAAGTGGGTAGCAGTGGCCGTAAAACAATGCTGGGTCAGTGCCAAGTAGATTTTTGTTTCTCCAGTCTTTGTATTTGTACTTTTCGATTTCACATCTCTTTATTGCAATGATTAGTAGACTAATGCTTGTTTTCGCGCAACTGAGGCTTCATATAGTCTGCGAAGTTAACTATCTAGATCTGAAATGTTTCCCTCGGGCCGCATTGACTTACGTTCAGTGTGCTTTGCTTCCATCCAAAAGTACTTTATTATGGTGCATAGTGTAGGTTCAATAGAATTTGCTGTTATTTTTACTATATTTTTGTCGAATGTGTCCACTGTTATCTCAACTAATGCTCTCTAGTTGAGTTTTCTGTCTCTGATTTACTGGCAAAGGGGACATCTGAGTTACCAAATTCTGTTTAGCATCATAGTTACATTGTTTACTTTAGCTGGTTTTTAACTGTCTACCTTTAGGTACTGTTGGTTTCATGGCGCCAGAAATTTTCGATGAAATGTACGATGAGAAAGTCGATATTTATGCCTTTGGAATGCTAATGCTCGAGGTAATGACAAATCGGACACCCTACGATGAGTGCGCCACGCTTTTTGATGCTGCGGCCAAAACGATGTCTGGTCATGGGCCGGAGATTATGCAGTTAATCACCAACTCGAATCTCTCCGTCCTCATATCGGCCTGCATTCATCCTCTGGCTTGCTTCAGGCCAACTGCTGAGGAGCTTTACTGTCATCCCCTATTCCAGGTATGCCATTCCTTTTACTGCTTAAATAATCGTTCATCAGCTGTTGCTTTGAGTCATGCTAGGGTATTCAGGTACAGTGCCAATGTCATCGTTTGGGTTTAATAAATGTTGCGCATAGCTGGTGTATGAAAGCCTGCGCTGGTAGGATCTCCAGAGCCTCAGACTAAAGGGGTCTGTGTCTTGTGTGGTTTCGCCTTTACTTCCTGGTCATAGCACGCAACGTTAAGGGCAAACTTGGTGGATGGGTGTCCGACACCACAGCGTTTTACTCAGTATTACGCTAGAACTGCTCCATGAACGCCATAGTGTGCAATTCATGCGTCTCAAGTGAATTTATTTTCTAAAGTAATTCTTGTTCGTGACTAGAGCTTTATTTACCTTGGCTCCTCCCTTAAAAATGTTTACTTAAGTTGCTCTCCAGAACAGGAAGCAGTTCCCTAAATTCTATTATCTAGAACTGATCTATACTTGGCATGATGTTGTTCGGTTCTTCAATACTTTCTAGACAGTTTCAGTTGTTTTCGGGTTTTATAAGTTAGTCAATATTGCTTCATAGCTTAAAGCTACCTTTTCGGATCGTGTAACTTATTCTCAAGGCTTCTGTGAACTCATTTAAGGGTCGAAGCATTATTAAAGGTTTTGCTTCGCGCACACAGTCACTGCGTTTGCAATTCAGAATGAGAAATAAAACTTAAATTAACTGTATCTCCCCAAAATTTTTCTACATTGAAACGAAGTTCATTCACTGCATTTTGCCAAAATAGTATTCACGTGACTATGCCTTGTGCAACTGGACTAGAAACCTTTGCGCATCTTTTCAAACTCACTGAATTCCTCTGTACTGACTTCGGATGTGTTTTGTATTGCGGGGACTTTGACCCGCAAGCCTTATCGGTATTGAAATTTCTTTGCTATATAGCAAAATATGATTGTTTCATAGATAATAAATTCGAATTTCATATGATAGGGAACATTCCTTTGTGCCTTTACGTAAGTCTTGCCTAGCTTTCTAATTAGACCCTATTAAGTTGCGTAAATAAGCCTTCTTGACGTAATGTTTAAGCTTTGCGAACAACTTGCTTAGTTGCGATCGGAACGATGATAGAATTTAACATTCAGTCTGAAGCTTTTTTTCGTGTTTCGGGTTTCATTTGTGGTAAATCCTCCGTAGACAAACGTGGTCAAAACTGCAGCAAGTTCGCTTCAGCCGAAAACGATACCTGTTGAGGTTGAACCAAATTACGAAACGGGAGCAGATCGCAAGGAGGTTCTTGAACGTTTTGTGCGCTCTTTGGCGAATCCGGACACTCGAAATCCCAGATTTAACCTACGTCTGCGATTTCGAGACCGCAAAATGCTTCAAGAACTGGGTCTGGATGAGGGGGAATCACTGGAATTCGACCTGGACATTTACAAAGCTGAGGATCAAGACATTCCTGATCTTATCACCAGTCTTGTAAGTGGTTGATGCCGTCTTTTTTATGAATGTAGAGCTATAGGGATTTTAACTTCCAAAGCGGAATTAAAAACCTTATGTTTACCAGACCAAGGGCTTAAAGTGATCTGCCCATATGTACCCTCTGAACTGGTTTGCCCAAAGACTTGCTTCATCACCAAAGGTGACTTGCTGTTTGCCTTCAGCGTCGCGACTACGAGGACAAATTGTCCAGAGCGTTCGCCAATCCAAAAGTTCCTGACCGAAAAATAGTGTCGAATCATTTGGATCGGCTCTTTAACAGCATTCGTATGCAGATGCAGTTTTTGGTCAAGTGCCTTTTGGGCAGACGTTGGAAGGACATTTTGGACTCTCTTGCAACCAAAGAAAAACCACCTAAGGAGAAGCCAGTGGCTCAAGAGGGCCAAGAGGGCAAGTCGGAAGATGTCGCAGCCGGCTCTGAAGAAGAGCCTGATAATAACATTGGTATGTGAAATTCGTCGTCTCTTGTGCATCTTTATGATTCTCTTTCTCGTGGGTAGATAGGAAGATTTGCCATTAATGCATTTATCAATTACTCTTCACCCCTCTATTAGCTGGTTGCAGCAACTTCGAGATAATTGCAAAATGCAAGTCCAAGTGGTTAAAGGCAAAGCGTATGTTGGATCGTGAGATTCAGGCCTATCGGAAGGCAGCTGCACTTGCGGAGTCTAGTCGTGGTGCTCTCCAAATTGGTGGATCGACAGATAAATTGCAGGAGCAACAATCACAACAACAACAACAACAAACGCAAATACAGTCTGGTAATCCACCTGTCCCTCCTCAACCAACCGTATCCACTTCCAATCCGTCTGCACCTGCCCTTGGTGCTCCTGAGGTTGTGCCTCATGGCATCGCTTCAACTTCTCCTAACCTCGTGGCAGAGGCGGCACCTAGTGGTGTAGAAGACGCCTCTGCTGCACTTCAAGCTCCTTCCACGCCCACCTTATTTTTGTCTCCAACTTCTCAGCAGGTAAGTCCTGATATCATTTGACCTTTGTTCAGCTCATGGTACTACTTCAAAAGTCAGTGTCAAGTACCACTAATCACTGCCCATTCAAAAATGTTTAAAATGGACATCTATACCGGTTAACCTTGAAAACCTTGTTTAACATTCAAGAGGTTAGGAATGACAGGCTGCTTTAAATAATCTTCCTCTTGGTGGAATCGATTTCTGTAAATAAACTCGGGAAAATCTTATTATGCTTGGTGGTTTGCGAGTCTGATGAAACATCCATTTGGTTTTAAGTTTTAAAGCTCTTTTTTTTTGGTCTTCCATAATCACGCGATGGCCATTCTGTCCAAATTGTTTACGTGGCAATCTGATCGTGAACACTGGTTTATCTTATAAATGAACAGCTAATCGAGGTACAGAAGGAAGACTATGTGACAGATCGAAAAATGCTCACGCGCTTCTCAAGTTGACGCGAGACAACTCGCACCATATGGGTGGAAAGTGGCAAGCTTCATTGCACATGTGATGAGGTTGCTGTGGAAATCGGAACATCGTTTTTCATCCAGTTTTATGTTTACGGTTTCATCTACTCGTGCGATGATTTATTTACGGTTGGTTGTTTTTGAAAAGCTTCGGCATTAGCAATTATTAGAGTTTTCCCATCAAATTTACCATCTCTAAGGTGATTCTTTCTAACCATCAATGTACCTTTTGCAGTCGTTTGTGCGAAATTTCATTTTTGTTCAAAATATTTACCGTCAATGATTTTATGGTTGTAATTGTTTTTTATGGCAATATTTGGTGGCGATCCTTGTGTCGCTCACTTACCACAATGGCCTCAATGATGGCTTCTACTAGGCCGAAATTTGAATTGCACTACACTAAAACATTTCTCCCAGGGTTCCATTCACCAAACATGGCCACTGTACATTCATACAGCCTGTCCCTTTGTTCGACGATAGCAGCGTTTGGGCTCTGGTAAACAGTTCAGTATTCTTCATTAAAATTGTTCGATTCGTGTTCTCTATGGACCATAGAAAGTACACTGGAAATACGGCCCGTCTGTCAGTATCGCTGTCAGCGATTGTTTACTATGGGAATTTGAACTTTAATCACGTCGATCACATTTGTTTCCCGGATTTTTGGCATGGTCACTCATATTTTGAATTTATTTTAGGTTGAACACGCGGGGTAACATAACGGTAGCACATCTGTTTATTCTTGGAAAGTTGAACTGATCATTTTCATGCATGCCCATGTTCAAGGGTGGTATATTCGAGTGTTCTCCTTTGAAAAAAGTCGTACTTAGAGTTTCTTCTGGGAACAAGTGTCTTTTGAATTCTAATCCTGTCTTCAGAATAGCGTTTTCAGAAGTATCAAAGGTCTGTGCGCAAATTTCATCATAGGTATCTCTTCTGTTACTAGCTGATATATGTATATTACTGATTTTTACAATTTACTTACTACGGTGGTTTCTGAAGCAGTTTTTTCTCTCTATCACTTCTGCACATGGTGAATATTTTGGTTATTTGCACCAGGACTACTCGGCCATACAGCAGGGATCTCCGACAGCCTTTGCACAGGCCTGCGCTCCACACCCTCCTAGCAATCCTCCAATTACATCACAGTCTCAAGGTCAGGCAGGTCCTGTCAAATCGGCTGCCCAGCCAATAGCAGTACAACTACAATCTATACATCCTCCGCCTGGATCCCAACACCAAAACCCTCTTATTAGTCCTCTCGTCACTGGTCAGGTGCTTCAGGTCAATGCTCAGCATATACCTCGTGTAGGAATTTTTCGCAAATCCTTTTTTCATTCATTGATTTGATGTGCACTCCGATACCCTTGCTAGGAGATTCCTTCGAATCTCGGAGCTGCAGGAGTTCACCCAACAATTTTTCAATTGTCGCAACCTCCAACAGCTGCATCATTTCCTGCTCTTCCTATCGTTACGAGCTCGATCCCCGTAGGTCTTGTAGAACAGCAACCTGCATCGGTTACGACAGGTTTCCCCTACATGACCCAACAACCCGCATCATATTGCTCAGCTTCGGGTCTACCCTCAAATTTCACTCTTCAGCAACCGCAACAACAACAAAAGATGGGTTTGTCACCTGCGCAAATTATACCATTTTTACTATTTCTTATTTGACCATTCAGAGCTATAATACATTAGCTAAAGTCATGAATTGGGATAAGCGGTCCTTTCTTGCGTTATGAACATTTTTCCACCCAATCACTTTTCCCAATATTTGTGGGCTGTAAGTGGTGCCGATGTGGATTCATTTTAAATACATTCTCGTTCTATCTGAAACAAATACAACTTATGGTTTTCGGTTTTTTTCTTTCAGGTGATGAAAGACTGCATGACAAGGAAATAACTTCGGACGCGGAAGTGAGACTCTTTGGAGTAACCGTTGGCGAAATGCATTACTTAGCTAGCTAGAGCCTAGTCTTTAGTCAGTGAGCATGTTCTTATGCAATTTGTCTTTTTGTTTCAGCCATTCATTCGACAAATTCTAATCGAAGATAACGGGAGGTTGATAGCTTTTTCATTTTAGTTCGCTATTTTTATGCGCGAACCATATTCAATCGTTTATGTAGCTTTGCATTATTGTTTTTTTTTTTCGTCTAAATATGTAATTATTTCATGCTATCACTGACGTATCTTGTTGTTTAGATAATAAGCCTTTTTAAGCATCATTACTAGGGCTGATGAGTCAGCTATGTGCCACCTCCTACCCGGCTAGCTATTGTTGCCACTTTCTGTCAGAGAGGTTCCTTCTACTAGGATCACCTGAGGGGATCACTTCGTTTTTTGCAATAGGTCGTTGGCCAACCAGGAGGACCTAGTTCCGGTCTTCCAGAGGCTCTGTTGGTACCTGCCTTGGGTATCGGCGGTATCACATCCGGCTACGCATCCCTACCCGCACAGCATTCAGCTAGTCAGCAACTCACCTCCATCGCTAGCTCTCCTATTCTCCTCGCCAAGGTAAATGCGCACTTTACAAGTGTTCTCTCCTTATTTAATTTTGAAGAATCCAAATTGCTCTCGAAAATATTGTACCAGATCATGATAAATTCGAACCCGCTTAAAAGAAGCGGCGGAAATTCCGCATAATTGCTTATCTTTTTCATTTGTGGTTTTTTGAGATAATTGCAGCAGTTATTGGGCGTGTTTGAGCGTGTCATTTCAATATTTATTTCTGTTAAACCGGCTATGCTTTTTGTTTAGCCTAACAGTTGTCACTCCAAGATTAAGGTGGGGTTAAAGTAAATCACACGGCAGGAGCATTGTTCTGTATCGTATAGGCCTAAGGTGTGCTAGGCGCTTAAATTCGTCGCCATATGCACTCAGTGTTGATATGGTGTCGTTCGTGAATGTTTTAAAAGTTCAAAAATGGTCATGCTGACCTAGTGAGAGAAAATGGTAGGGGACTTTGAAGAAAAGTAAGAATTGCTATGGAGTTCGAAAGATACTATTACAATCGCAAGTTTTGGACCTCCTTTCGGTAGTTCATCGTAGCCTTATTTTTCGATGGCAATCTACTGAAGCGTTAAAGCGAGCACCTTTATGTTTGTTCCTGAGACTTGACTCAGCTTCCTCGGAAAGCTCAAAATTTACTCTAGTCTTGTGGCATCCATAATTGTGGATAAGGGTTGAAGCCATTCATGCTTAAAGGAATCCGCATTTGCTAGCAATAAATTGTCCGCCATATGTACAGCCATTTTTTTCATTCACCAACGTTACCAGGGTTGTTCCTTCTCTGCCACTTGAACCATTTGATCCAACTTCCTTGATATTCAGTGGAAATAAGACTTTTTATACGGAAGACCTGTTGATAACGTATGGATTAGTCTCTCTTCCCCTTCATCTTCTTACGGATGGAGAAAATCGCTTTTATAACATCACTTTTGCATTAAAAATTTCCCCCTTCAACCTCAATTTGTGCTGTTTACTATCTCAACGGAACCAATCGCTCATAAGTGAGACCAAATTATGCGTGTTTTCTCATCTCTTGGTGCAATATTTTGAATGAACCCGTCTTTGGTTTTTTCCTTCCCCTCTCTGGCTCCCATGTGTCCCTGTGTGTGTGCATGCACTTGCGTTGTGTCAAGCAGACAATGCGGTCAAGACCGGTGAGCGAGGGCAACCTGCATCGTCTCGCGCCCCGATTGCATCGGGCACCCTTCTTGCCAGAGGCTCTCCATCGCAGGCGCCAAACGCAGGATCGCATGCACCATCCTCATGCCGTTTTCAACTCTCCGCGTCTTCTACACACTACATATCACAACACTTCCACGTCACGAAGGTCCCTCTTACTGCAGGGAGTTGGTGGTGTTCACCACCCTTCCGTTTGGAACTGCTCCAGTTGGCATGCTGGTTGCCAGTGTTCCCGGTTCTCTGCATTTGTAGGCCACGCTTGACTCACCATTTATTGCGGCACATGCACAACTCGACGATGCGCTTTCTGTCGATTCTACCCTCCTCCTCCACCCTGAAGCACAACACCATCAATCGTCATCGCTTGCAACCTTTTAAGGGGTCGTATCGACACACTGGCTCCCGTCATTGCCTTTGTCTTCCCCAAGACGCCTACCACTACTCATCCATTTTGCTTGGGTCAATTCAATCAACCCATTTCCAATGTTTGGTTGTGCTTGTCTGTATTTGCTTTGTATTTTGTTCTCAACTTTTTGTGCTACTTGCGTTTGTTTTTTTTTCTCTTTTTGTTAACTCCATTTTGATTTTAAGTTCAGCGCTTTGCTTATTTGACCGAAGTAACTATCTCTTCCTAAGGAAAAAACGTATTTTTGTTCACTGTTGATAATGCATGGTTTCCCCAGCATTCGCCATCAGGTCTATTATACTTAGAGTCTCAACAAAAGCCTCCTTGATTCTACGCTGCGTTACAGGAACGATGCCTGCGCCGATTGATACCTACTGGCTAGTATAAGTAACACTTCACTTTGCTCGAAACCGAGACACTCGAATTGCTGGCCTTCCAGTTCTCTCCAAAGATAGATCCAGTAAAATTGAGTTTTAACAAATCCTTCATGACATAATGATCCTTTGGTTCGCCTCACCAATAAGAGCATCTCCCATACTTGGCTTATTGAATCGGTGTGCTCTGACGAAGGGCTTATTGTTAAAGCGTGTGAATTCATTTGTTGGGGTTCTTGCTACAGTCAACTGACCATACCTGCGATCGGTCCTATTCACTCCATCTTTAATTTGATTTGTATTGTTGCCTATTTGGTCAAATTCTTTCAATTCAGCTGCCTTCTCATAAGTCGTGTTGGTAGTGCTTTTGTGTTACTGATTTACGCCGTTCATTGCTGCTCTGCGAAGTGCCTAACTGAAGTTAGAGATGGCGCTCAACCTATTCTGGATAGTGCCTCCGTTTTATGATCACATTAAGTTGTGCTTTTATTTGCTGTCAAAATGTCGCTAATCTTACACGTATGACCGCTTGTCATTGTCGGCTGGACGCAGATGTCTCGCACTACTAATCTTACCCCTTACGCTAACCACTTCAACTAGCGCTAAGGAGTTTGTATTTTTATTCTTCAGGCTGCAGAGCAGCAGCGTGTGGCACCACCAGTTGGCCCCAAGCCAAAGCGAAAAATGAGTCAAACAAAGCCAATTGTAAGCCAGCAGCCGCTACGCTATATAATCCGAATAACCCGGTTGGAACGTGAGTCCGAAGGCTGTGATGTACCAGGCACTCTGCGGCCGACTTTTTACCTCGAAATGCCCGATGTCAACAACCCTAATAGTGAGCTGTGGAAGCTCAGCTTCCGCTGTAACCTCTCCGACACTACTGATGACATTAAGCTGGTGAGCTGAAGCAGATTCATAGTTTTGGCATCATGTTCACTACTGATTCTTTCCTCAAATTAAATCAATTGCACAGGAGGTCTCAAAACATTTCGGCTATTCACGTACTGAAATCTGGTAACTGCTATTTTTCCACTCCAATTAACTCCTTTTAAACGGTTGTAATAGGTTCGAAAACTAAAATTTCTCCATCCATGTCTATCTTGCCTTTAAATTAAGTCACCCAGTGCAGATATTCGAAATTTTCATGTTTGAGCCTAGATGGTACGGTTATCAACCTCCCATCAAGTTCTCGATACTAACAGTAATTACTAATGTTCTCGGCCTACGTACTGAGCATGGCATTGATTTAAGTTTTACTCTAGTCTAACCTCTCATGCATTTTGTGCTGTACGAACTCTTCATTTATCCATTTGTTTTTTTTAAGTTTGAAGGTTGCGGCTACACACAAACGAATGGAGAGGTGGATCGGGCAATAAAGGAAGCGGTGGCAGTGATGCTGCGTGCTCTGCAGGTGGATGAGAATTCTATTCCCCTCAATCACGACTACGTCTTCTACCCACAACTCTCATCCGAACTGAAAAACCTTTCCGAATGCATCGCACCAACCGCAACAGTGAAAACAGAGCCAACAAATGACGAGATCGGACAGTCGCCTTCCATGCCACCTGCTGCCTCCGACCCGGCTGCTGCATTCGGTACTACTATTTTTTATTGTGGTTAGTTTTTCGCAGCCAACTCCTCTCTCGATCCTATTCCACACTTCGTAAGGCAGCTTCGCTACCATGCGTGCATCCGTTATGCACATGTTGAATGCGCTAATTCGCAGTTAAACAGCAATAGTTCATCGTTTAATAAATGAACTTTTACGTCTTTAGCTTGACCATGCATCTTGACTGATGGAATAAAATGTGTTTCCCTTGTTTGGTGCTTTGTCAGATGCAACTTTTGCTGAAAGGTTTCCTTAACGCTTTAGGTCGTTCTAATTAACTGTGCTTGGTGCATTACTGAGCGTTTGCCTATGATGCCAGCTAGAATAGAGTTAATGGCCTCATCTTAATGCTGCTTATGTTGAACCGCGTACTCACCACTTATATTCCTCAGTTCTATTGGAAAGGTCTGACTATTATTATTTTTTTTAAGGATCGCTGCATGAGGGAGATTTAAGTGACACAACGTCGTCTGCTGGATCACCAGTTGAAAAAAATGTGCAGCCTGTATCCACTGGGCTAGCGGGCATGCACGCAACTCCAGATTGTGCGTTTTCATCTACCAACTCTCCCTACATCAACCAGGTTGCTTCTATCTCCTCCTACACAGGTCATTCTGGTCTGGAGGAGGTTCCACCGATCTTTACTGTAGGTCAAGCTGAAAATGCCTATCCTTCAAAATCAATCCCTTCATTTCCGATAAATGTTGATCCTCTGCGTTTCTATCCGTCGGAGTCTGGAAATCCGTACGACAGCACTGAGTCTCTCCCAATTTATAACAGCGCTGTTTATGCCCACACTATGGGCCCGTCAACCAAAGAACCCGATGTCTTTACGACATTGAAGGTGCCTGCTCATGCTCAGTCGTTGGTTGCTCAATTTGCACATCACCTGTGCACTTGTCGCCGGAACGATCCGCTCCTCGTCGTACCAAGTGACGCCAACACAACAGGTTACATGTCCGTTCTATCAGAAAACTGTTCCTTTCTCTGTTCAAGGAATGGAATCGGTGGTGGATTCAGTGTTATGCCTGTTCCTGCCTCCTCTTCTTTTCTGGAAGTCCAGAACAAGTCGCCTTCTTCCGCACAAGGACGGGTTATCCGTGCACCTTATAATGGATTCATTGTGGTAATGCCTGATGGAGAAATGCACTATGTCCAACGTCCGTTGGTTATTGTACCTGGAAATTCTCAACGCCCTTTGTTGGAGCTTCCCCTATTAAGTGCTGACGGGTCATCGGTGCAACTCGACGATATCCTTGCCCTTCTGATCAATCTTCGGGAAGGCATGGCGAACGCACCGACTTCGGCTCCTATTCCAAGGGAACGTTCAGCCACTGATGCTGCATCACAACCTCAAATTCGACAACAGGACGCAAATTACTACAGTCTGCCGTATGGAGCTGTGCCAATGAGCTCCACCAGGGCTCCGACGCAGGCACCTCTTGTACCGGGACCCTCCACGTTCACGCGGCAGATGGGCTTCAGACCTCCACCACTATCATTAACACAGCAGATTCCGATAAGAGTAGCATCAAGCAATTCGTCTTCATTTGTCCACGGTGATTTACTCGCTCCTGGGTCTGTAACTCGTGCACCCACTTCTTCACTGGAGTACTTACTTAACAAGCCACCAACACAAACCTCTCGGCAATCGCAACAACTCTTTCAAGCTCCAGCAATAGGTACCTCTGGACTAAGACTGGATCATGTAGCACAACAGAACCAACCAAATCTGGAATACGTAAGTCTTGTTGATTGTGCCACATGTTGTTCAACACTTTTTTTTGTTTTTTTAAAAAAGTTCGTTAATGTTAACGAATCTTTACCTTCCATGGGCATTCATGGGAATCCAATGTGTTGCATTCTAGGTATCAACACTTCTAGCAGCGAATCCGTCCTTGTTTCTTGCAACTGCGGCTGCATTGAGTGCCAACAATTCCACAATACCTCAGCCGACGCCATCTGGTCTGTCGAATCTCCAAGCCCCGCCAGTGGAATCACTGTGGAGCAATCCTACCTGCGCCTCCTCAAATTCATTCTCACCTTCTGCTGCTTCTCTCTCAAACACAGATACAATGAAACAAATCCTTTTCCGTACTGCACTGGAAAATGCACATCAACAGCAACAGCAGCAACAACAGCCCATGTCAACTCCCTGTGCTACAACGATTCCATCCATCTCAACTTTACCCACTGCTGTCATTAGTGCCCCCGTTCACTCAGGGCTCATTTCCTCTACTGAAGTGTTCGATCCTAGCACAGGTCATGGACAGCCAATCTTACCAACTGCACCCACCACGCTGGTATGCATATATATTGACTTCTTTAGTTCTAATAATTCTTAAAACATCATTTGTTGATGCTTTTAGTACCAATCAACCAGATTTCCTCAGCCGCCTGTGGCATCGGCTCAACCAGTAATGGGAATCGCCGGCGGTCAGCCACAAATGTTTCAACAGCAACAGCACTCAGTCCCTGCTGCTGCTCCCCTATCATGCGCTAATAGTGAGGTAGGGCTCCAATGGTACAGTGATCTCTTATCGAAAAGCTTTCCAATTCATTGACGTTGGTCAGACCATCCAAAATAGTTCAACCAAACTTAATGACAACGCCATTTGCTAACTGCCGTAGAGATGTTTTTTATCATTCCATTGGTTCTTTATAAATATGCTTGATCTTTACCTTGCAGTCTTTGTATTATACTCGTTAATTCAATTCTAAAGTGATCATTTTCGCATGCGTAAGGTGCCTCAAGTGCAGCCATCGACAGCGCCAATAATCGTTTCTTCATCAGTACAACTCATCAGACCAGCTGTCTCAATGCCAACTGCAGTCTCTAAATTTGTGGTTACACCGGCAGCACCAGTATCGTCAATTCAAACACCGAGAGAAAGCATCGCTTCCACATCTTCCTCGACGGGTCCGCCACCACCACCACCTCCACTGCCTTCCCCCTCATTACAGGTCACAACTGTTGTTGGGAATAGATTCACGGTAGGTTAAGTTTGTCCTTTCACTCCCTTTCCTAAGTATTGTATACATTCGTTTTTTCATCTTTAACACAATGTTTCAAAAACTGTGCGTGCCTGATAAATTCTATCTTATGCACAGGTGGTATCGCTGGATTCGGGTGTAGCTCAACCGAATCCAATGGAATCTCCACACGCTCCACTGCCGGCACCTCCTCCTCCACACACAACAGCTCAACAGCTGCCATCGCAGGCCGCTCCATCAGGCCCTGGTGTTTACAAGAAAATTCCTCCGAAATTCACTGTATGTCAGCTCCTAATAGCCTCTTTTCCCTTCCTCACACTTTAGCCATCACTTTAAATGAACGCTTGGTAACTTATCCAACCTCACACGTGCATATTCCTAAATCTCATTAACTGGTCCTGTCTTTACGCTGAGTGTTATTGTATGAGTCGGTAGTTGGAATGAATATGAGTTAATTCATGGCCTCAGTATGCTTTGTGCAACCTCTTAAGCAGTGCGTATGGGATGTGCGTGCTATTTTAGGTGAGACCGGTTTCAGAAGCCTGAAGGGGAAGTCGTGTTGTGAGGTAAGTCAGTGCATCTCATGTGCCTCCTCAGCACTTGTTGTCGCGTTCAGCCAGAGCCTATATCACCGTTTCCCATTGTGATCGCATGCATCCCCGTCTATCATTAGTATTGACTGTTGCTCCTCTACCGTTTGCCATTGTGCGCATCATTAAGCCGCGTATTAAATCTGATATTTTGGTTAACAAGTTGCTAATTTGCCTATAACACTGGCATAAGATGCTTTACTTCCGTAATGCGCCCAGTATCGTCTCATGTTTGACACTGCATACAAAATCAGATGGAGGTGTCATTGGCTTTACTGGTGAATCGGCGAATGCTGTTGTGTTTTCCTGCGAAGACGAATCAATCGCTTGCCTTTTTAAGACGAGACGCTTACCTGAAATAATGCTAACGAAAGCATTAGCCTCCACTATTTGCATCTCACCATATTACCAACGCCTCTAACATTGCATTTGCCATCCTTTCCTTTGCGTGTGTGTCTGCATTTATGAAGGTATCACCGGTGGGGAGCGACACGACACCGTGCAATGATGGCACTCTGCCGTCACGCTCCACTTCTGAGGCCACACCGACCTTGGCTGCTCCAAACACCACCGACTCTGCCTCTAGCATCATTCCAAATGCTACGCCTCACTCTTCCCCTCCGTCTGAAAATGACCTGCCCTCAGAATGCCCTCCTCCTCCCTCTACGCCTGCGATGTCCAATCAAAGCTCCGTTGTTGAGCCGTCACTCCCGCCCACTTCCCGTACTACCACTTTGCCCTAATCCTCCTCTACCACTGCTGGTGTTTTCCTTATTTCTTTGACGCCAGTGGGGTGCGAAACTAGTTTAATCTGTGATTACCTTCTTTATTTGAATTAAGCTTTTCTGGCCGACTTGGTGCTTACTTTTGAAACTGTTTAGTTAATATCTGTCACGATGATGGTTCTCCTACTTTGTGATGGTTGAGTAGTACCACTTTCTTATGCGTTTGCTTTTCCAAACCTGGTTTCTTTTGCATTTTAGGTGCCGCTAACTGATCAAAAATGATGTTGGACCTCTATAAATCCGTTCATTAAGAGTCTTTCCACTCATTTCATCTAGCGATCCGATACCCTTTTTCTAAATATTGTTCTTCGAGTTTACTTTGGATTTTTTTGCAACACACAGACCCTGTATACTGGAAAAACGAGTTGCAAACCTCATTTCTTCACATGTTCACTTCCCAGGTCTTAATTACTACTGTACAATCCCTTTCTCCGTCGTCTCACGTTCCTCCCTTGTCAGTTACACTTTCTTGCGCTAGTGGTCTGTGCTAATGCAAGCAGAACGTGCTTTCTCCTCTCCTCGATGGCGCACATGCTTTGACATTGAACAGCGTGTCAGAAGAGTCACTCCTCTAGTAATAGGCGTTCCATTGCCTTTGTTTCACATTGTTAATTGTTTGGGTAAGTGGTCTGTTCGGTGAACTGCAGATGCATTTGAAAATGAAGCCGTTTTCTTCCGGTGTAAGTGTTTTGTTGGGGCGGTAGATTTGTGACCCGTTTAGATGTTTGTAATAGGCATGGATTCTAAGACAAGGACGGTTGCTGAAACCCAGTGTGGACAAAGTTTACAATGTACACGATTCTTCTCGTCTTTACAGACTGTGGTCATGACAGAGATCACTCAGTCTCATCGCTCGTTGTCATTCTTGATCAACTGTGGCTTACAATGGGTTTGAGTCAGTGTGCCTCTCGGTAAGCAGGAACAGCAGCTCTTTGTCTTCACTACGGTCTATGGCTATCTGGCACGGGATGTCCTATGTTGTAACGCTGTAACGACTTGCAAACATGGTATAAACTCCCCATCGTTTTCCCTGTGGCGTTTGCCATATTCGAATATTAGTGACGGCATTAGGGCTTGGTGTCATCACAATATTGACTGGTCCATGAGTTAGTACGCTGTGATTTGTTTTATCCAGTGAATAGTTGGTTCAGCGAGCCAGCGTAAAAAGTGACTTTCTGGCACGTAGCATTCGCTACTGCTTTTATTCGCCTTCCAGTTGCTCTTTACCAGTCTACGTTTCCCGGGCACCTTATGGAGCACTATTGGGATTTCCATGTACCTTAGAGAGTTGAACGTGACTGGGACTGAATTAATTAACCCTATGAATTGCAGTAATAATGGACTGACAGATCACAGAATTTGCTTGGTAGGGAATGTCACCATCAGCACATTGTACTTAGAGTTGAGCTGTGCTTGAGAGAAAACAACCGATTTTCTGTTTGGAAGTTGTGAACTTTTTTCCTATTTTTTATCAGAATACCGAGGTCTAAATTTGGTGGACAGTTGACAGTTGACTGTAGCGAAAAAGAGGAAGAATTTTACTATTACGCAGATCATCAAGCAAAATTTTAATGTTGTTTCAGCGGAAACAGGTGCTCATACTTACCTTCTTGTTGCTCGGTGAGAATAATGTTCTCCGTGTCCTGAAGATGGTCATGCAATCGAAGCAACACTGACAGGCTGACAACTAGTAACAATTCGGCCAAATATTTACCTTTTTGCACAGTGATGTTTCGCTATCGTCATTCGGTATTCGCAGTAGTGAGCACCACTAGCAACTTCATTTTTTCCTAATTTAGGCAATGCTTATGCCCGTTAATACCCATCTCTCGACAAGTGATTCGTTGCACTTATGAAACTCAACATGTCTCTTCTTTAATGCTTGGTTTCAGCATCGTGTTCCAAGTTCCCTTAACCACGTCTGCACATTTTGTTTACGGTATTTCGTCTTTTTATTTCACTACCTACATACCCGCCTCATTGTTCGAGTCCTGCATAACAATGCATGGCATTTATGTGTCCCACCTTTTCACACAATCTCATGACAACGCTGTTGCTCATTTCTAACACCAATGACGAGGTTACCCTACGCCAAGCCATACTGAATGGTTACCATGTCTAGCCTCTGGTCTTGCTTGCCTGTCCGCCATTTGGCAGAGTTATACACGAACACAAAGATGGCTCAACTTGAGGAGCACTTTGTGCCACTTTTATTTAGTCTCACTACCTATGGAAGTTCTTTTAGTAAGCGATTAACCTTTGGTCTGCTGAACCATGCTTCTGAAATCTTCATGTTTCTATTTCGTTAGAAGCTTAGAAAAGTCGCACCTACAAATTACGCACTTCTATTCGTATGCGTGTTTCTTCTTTTGTAGCCTTTTTAAGGCTACAAGGGGCTGAATTGATTGCTATGTAATCTTTTTGACATTACAATGGATATGGTGACAGAAACAGTGGGCTAGCGTTTTGAAATCCCTAATGAGTTAGCAAAATATTCACTCCTCAAAGATGAATTTTTAGCAACTGCAAAACCAAAATTCTTTGAACAGATTGTCCCGTAATTCATCTTTCGTTGACTACTTTTTTCCAATTTGTCTTGTAAATTTGATTGTCCTTTTTTGTATTCTGTTTTATTCGCATTCTAATGCCTTTTACTCTCCTCCCTCATTAATGCTCAGTGTACAATTCCTGGAATTCCTACAGAAAGTTGGCTTAAAATTGATGTCTGGATGCGGTCAAAGTATCCATTAGCATGCTAATCGTTCATGCTTCTGCCTTACTTTGCAAAAAGACGCCGTAAATACTCGTTTGTACTCACCCTTCAGGAGACGAAACAACGGTGTTTAACAACACCCTTTTGTGTTTGAGTCGCAGCAATATTTAAACATCTCAATCTCAGACGTCAGACCTCGATTTTAATTTCGTGAAACGCAAAACAGGAGACTGCGATTTTCCAAACCCATTTCGACTGATCTTTCATCCTTAAACGCCCGAAGTCAAAAACCTTAATAGCGAGATGGAAGAAAATACGCTTTCGTTGCAGCCTCCACGACTCTGTCGACATAAAATTTGTAAGCCGAGTCATGCCATTAATGGTTATTTCGACTTTATCTTCAGCTATAAAGCTTTATATTGCTTCCTCAAGCATAAATGCTTACTCTTTATCACTAGTGATGGCTAATGGGTATTTTAACCCTCGTTTGGGTTTGGATCAGGATCACTTTTGAAGTATGTCATTTTCTGTTTTGCGATGGTTCATCACTGCCTTTAAGCTGACTGAAGACAGTTCCCGAGACGGTCCCCTTGTGTGACACTTCCTTAGCTTATACTCAGATGCAAATATACACAGAATCACTTATTGTCAAAATTACGTTATCCCCTTCAAGTTCTACATCTTCCCCAAAAATCTACTCATCTTACTGTAGAAGTATTTCAGCTCTAGTTTTAGGATCATGGTTTCACTGCAAAAAATGTAGAGATAGAAAGGGCGATATAGGAAGCAGTGGCACTGATGCTGCGTACTCTGAAGATGAATACGGATTCTGTTCCCCTCAATCATTACTGCGTCTTCTACACACAACCTTCAGCTTTGGTTTTTTTGCAACACACCGACCCTGTGTATTGGAAATACGAGTTGCAAACCTCATTTCTTCACATGTTTACTTCCCAGGTCTTAACTACTACTGTACAATCCCTTTCTCCGTCGTCTCACGTTCCTTCCTTGTCAGTTACACTTCCTTGCACTAGTGGTCTGTGCTAATGCAAGCAGAACGTGCTTTCTCCTCTCCTCGATGGCGCACATGCTTTGACATTAAGCCCTTCACACTTGCAATGTCAATTCAATGTTCCGTTGTCGAGCTGCCTCTCCCACTTATTTCTCACGCATCACCACCTTGCTCTAATCTCTGTACTCGCGCTATTGTCTTTGCTTACTCAAATGCTTGTGCAATAAACTGGTAGTTAGGCTGGAGTTTTTGGCCCCACATTAACAATCTCTTCTTATCTGTCACTTGCGTATAAGCTTAGATTTTTAAGCATTCCTGGCTCTTTATATAATTAATCAGGCGAGTCATAGTCTTTTAAATATTAAGCAATACAAGCTACCACGTACGTTTTCTTGTTACGTTGCAAATATTCGGCTGGTCAAAACTTGGTGGAACGGTTGATTGTTAGGTGCACGGCGCTTCCCACTTCTCCATACAGCACAACTGCTGTGCCAACGCCTAGCCTCTCTTGCTTCCACTTGGTTTGTGTAGTTCATAACTGTTTCTTCGTCCCTTATTGTTTGAGAATTTTCTTTGCCTATTCATACATCCAAATTGTAGTCACTTGTAATATGTTTTTGGCTGCCTTCATCTACACACAATTTAAATGCTCTAAAGTTTGTCAACTTGTACTTCCATTCTGTCTAAACAAACCTCAAAAAAATGGGTAAAGTGGTTTCGATTCACGCATTTGTCTTTGAAGTGCTCAGTTTATCATGAAAACGGGAGGTAATCTTAAAACAGGGCGTTATTTTCTCATGCCAGAAAAGAGCGTTGGGAGGTAATTGTGTGCGCTGTGGACTTTGACCGTCACTGAACTTCGTGCGACTCTGTTCGACACTGCAGCTCCACATTTTTGCTCATTTTGCTTGAACAACGCGCCTTTCGCAGAGCCCCTCGTTTTTGTGTTGGTTGTGCAAAGAACCAGACCTTACCTCTACTTTAATCCAGGCTCTAAAAATGCACCTTGTTGTGAAATTTGTTTTGGCCTCATATCCTGGGTCACATAAGTAATTGGATATGGAATGGAGTCTCGAGTGTAACTGTCAATGTTTTCCAGCTTTGCTAATCTCCTCTAATGTACAACAAGTAGTGTAGTCTTTTACCTTGTGTCTCGTTTATTTCTGTCAGGCAGTGCTAAGATTGGACCTATTCGTCTTCCTCAGATGTTCTTAGGCCTCATTTTGACAACACTCGAGACATTTTAATCAGCTCAGTTTGCTGTATAATTCATAATTGGCTCTTCAAATGCTTAAGGTTTCATTTATGAGCTTTGGCAAGGCGATACAAGGCCAGGATTTGGGATATGGAATGTGGGCAGTACTGATGACCCGCTGAGTAGTGCTTTCCACTTGTGTCCAATTGCGTTAAAACCAAATTCCCTCCATGAAGATGGTATAAAAGTGACGCATCTTCATTATTCACATCCACAGCTCCAATGGAGCTCATTGGCGATTTTAACGTCTAAACTTCACCACACATATAGACAGTGCGCATACAGTTCCCTTATTATTTTTGTTTAACTTCAGTTTTCCGTTTCCATTGACATCCTCTATAATTTGTTGTTCCTTGTGCCAAGCTAGTAAAAGGAAAACGGTTGTATCAAAGACTCGACATCTCTACACCGTTAAATATGTGTCGGTCAAACGGTTTTTTCGTAGAGGCGCATTGACGTAAGAGGAGAGCGAATTTGAAATTAGGGTGAAATTTATGGTCGTGTTTGTTCGTCACTTTTTTTGAAATTTATTGCTCTGGACGATGTAGACCGATGCGATACGATGATCAGGACTGGGTTCATTTCACCCGCAGGACAGTCGACGCCCTCATGTGAGACGATTGCTCTACACTGATAGCCTCTCATCCAAAGGACACATTCGAGTAGATAATTCCCAATCCACAACGAACAAAAGTTGTTGCGACATATTAACAACTACATTTTAGTAGAAGATCCTACAGTTCATTTACGGAATACCATTTGATTTCATTCGGCCATTTATGAAGAAGGTTTTGTGTATTAGATCCCTTTTCCATTCATCAAGTGTTGTGTTCCATTACGGTTTCTATTAACGATCTACAGACGTGTTACTAGCTAGACATTCTGTTCTTTACGTCAATAGCCCTCAAGATTTCCCAAAAAGACATTTTCTACTACACCAAGCCAGTGCTCCTCAATCTTACTTGCATATTTTCAATTAAGCTTTCAGAGGATTGAACGAGCCTTCGATCCCCGTTTGGTCGAACAATGGGATGCTTTCTTGTCTCTTTAACTTACGTTTCAGCTTACGCATTTTGCAAACTCGTCATCTTCCAACCACATGAATGTGGTAAAACTTTATTCACTAAATTTCTCAAATCGGAGATTTAAAACGAACTTATAGAGCGATCTCATCACTTTTGTCTTGCCGCCCGCTTTATCTACCTACCTTGGTCACTGTGCCGTTAGACCTTCTAATTAACTAGGTTCTGTCTACAACAATAAGTTTTTCAAAACTTGCTTAAATTAGCAGTGTAATTGGATCAGGGTTTGTAAGTCTACGGGCTGTATTATGTGACCGACCTAACAAATGCTATCGAACTGAATGTGAAGGATCCGCACAGAATGTCCACACTTGGGTACGCTCGAGGCACTTCGTCCAACACGTGGATCTCGGCTTTTTAGCATACTTGGACCAGGATTCTTGTACCGCCCCTGAAACCCTCCGGTGACTCCCCACTCTTGTTAGTCTACTTCAGTTTGCGGTGGCCTCCCTTCAGAAAATGATGAGCTAAAACGTAAATTAGGTGACAACATAATTTTACCCATTTCTATAGATCAGTTTGGTGTTAATTTAAACTCATAACTGCACTGTATTTTAAAGTCATTGCTAAATATTTAGACTGGAGGCTTGATTTCTAATGGTTATCAAAAGTTGTACCGGAGTATGAGCAAGAATGCTAACCTCAGATGAAGGGATGAATTGTTCGTACATTAGCACCAAGACTATTGCACCAGGCTTTACCCTTCATTGTGGTGTAGTGGTGTGGAAGAAGACCTGCTGTTGCCCCATGTAAGGTACTAAATTTTCGTTTGCCAAAGTTCGTGAATTTTAGCGGATACTTCGGCCATAATAAGGGATGATTAAATACCACCGCTCGTCTGCTGAATGATCTACCATTTAGCGATTGATCATCCACACGACAGTACACATTACAATCATATTAATGTTAGTTAAGCAAAAGCGCCTTACTCTGTCACTAATAACACACGTTAAGCTCATATCCTCCACCTGGGCAACCTTGCCCGAAACTTTCGCCCACTTCCATTGATGAGGTTCAGAACTAGTGGATCACACTGCGCCTTCAATGGCGGGAGGTAAGTTATGGGTTTGCCTATTCAACTTTCCATAGTTCTCCTCACTCCTGACATTCGCTCATTTGGTTGAGCTGCACTCACGACCGTGGAGGAGGGACCGATGCTCCCTCCAATCAATGCTCGCCGCCGCCTATATATTAGTGACCAGCGCTCCGATCCCTCCACCGCGCGATTTCGCCGACTTTATAGGTGCGTGCCGCTCTTACTCTCATATCCCACCCTACCTCTGCTACGGAGGTTTCAGTTCATTTGCTCAATCGTACGCTTTCTCCTCTTGTTTATCTTTACCATAAGCCCACCTTACATGTGCTACCTTCTATTTGTAGAACAAG